>JAKXYG010000548.1:0-18534 GCA_025895645.1 Cardicola forsteri | reverse complement strand
CAGTTAATTGCATTTAGTTTGTAAAATTAAAAAAAAAATTTAAATTGCTTTTATTTGTATACATTAAAATAAGTAAATGTTTATTTTGATAATTATTATGACAGCACAATCAGATCAAATTTAATATGATTATACAAATATGTTAAATTTGTATACAACATATTTGTAGTTTTTGAATTTGCATTTAAAATTATTTAGTTATAACAGGAAGTAAGTTATTTATGTATAAATTGTAAAAACGTTGTTAATTTCAATCTAAACAAAATAATTTGTATATTGTTAAAACGTGTTTTAATTTTTATACTGATTATTTGTGTTGTACTACAAAAAACTAAAAATATATTATTATTTTAATACTTATTTTATAAACATAAAAACATTTATTTTACAATATGCAAACATACCATGACATTTTAATGTTTATTATAAGATTTAAAACTATTTATTAAACATGAAATAATTGTATATATATATATATATATATAAACAATATTGGTTTATATTTAAAACAAAAAATAACTTTATATTTAAAAAATATTATATTATTATTATTTATACAATGTTAATAAACAAACAGAAATAAGCAAAATAATGTATGCTTTAAGAAAATACTTTCATATTAACATATATTTATATATTATTTTAATTGTTTTTGTTATTTGTCGTTATTTGTTTTTAACAATATAATTTGAATTTAGTAATTTGCAATTAAAAATACATATACGTAATATTTTAAATAATATGTACTACTTAAATCTGCATTATTATTTTAAAAACAATTTTGTTTCACAAAAAAATTATTATTGTTAATAATTATTTGCTAACAATTATTGTTTAAAAAAAATAAATTTATTTTACAACATAATTGAGTTTGAATAAACTAAGTAATACATTTAATGCAAATAATAATTAATGTCAATTTGGGTACAAGCAAAATAGTTTTACACTAGATTGTGTAGGCAGTTTGGTTAACTATGTTGCAAAATCACTCGATAGCAAAAAGGCTTTGTCAGCTGTTTTGTTTGTTAATTGCAAAACCGCATTTGATAGCATATGTAAAAGCAAATTGCATTTTATTAAACTCAATGCTTCTAATTACACAATTAAATGTTTTTTTAATTTTTTTAAAAACCAAATATAGTACACCCAAATTGAGAGTAAAAAAAAACACTTTAATTTTAAATAACAAAGGTGTGGTCTTAATTCTTTTTTTAAAATTCACGTTGATGTTCTCCAACTAAAACAGCCTGTTGCATTTATTAAATGTGCGGATAACATAACGTGATGTAAATCCATGTTTTCTTCTAAAAATAACAAACATTTTTTAAAGTTAATTAGTAAATTAGTTAATTGATCATTAAAACATAGTCCACAATTAAATTATACAAAATGGAAAGTATTCAATTTTAGTTTACACAAATCTTCAACTCAAAACATTTAACTTTATTTAAAAGTTTGTATTAAAAATGTGAAAATTGATATTTGTGACAGTTTTTAATATTTTGGTGTTTCACTAAATTGTTTTGATTACATTAACCATTATTTACAAAAACTTAAAGTTTATGTAATTACATAAATCGTTTAAAAAAACTTTGTGTTTGCCAACATTTTATTAATTTATATTTTAAAGTTTTATTTTATCCAATAATATTATAGTGCTCTCTTGTAAGATTTACAGGATTAAAAAAAAAGGAATTTATAAAGTTAAAAAATGTATTACCATTATTAGCCGATTATTAGGTAATCTTTACAATGGCATTATTATGAAATAATTTATCAACACTATAAAAAATGTTTTTAATTTATTAGTCGTATTTCCAACAACTCCGATTATTAGTTTATTGTAATTTCTGCAAATTATTTGCATTATGAATACAAAAAAATCACATATATACGTTAAATGCAGAACCAATGTGTACTCAAATTTATGTCTGCCGTATTTAGCAAAATTATTATCCAATTCTAACAAAATTTAAGGTGACCTTTACATTAGCCTATTTAAATTAATTACCGTTGTTTGTAATCTGCTCATTTTAATTTGTGACTATTTATTATGCTTTATACTGAGTATTATTTTATTAGCCATGCTTATTTATAAGTCATTTTATGTATACTGACATATTTACACATTATTAACCATAGTGCCCCTTAAACAATACCATGCTTTTTTTACAAATATCATATTAAACTTGAATTTTAAATATACGCTAATTTTAATTTTTTAAATTTTTTTTACCTATGTATTTTAATCTTACTTTAC
The DNA here is from genome assembly GCA_025895645.1 of Cardicola forsteri. Classification (NCBI taxonomy): domain Eukaryota; kingdom Metazoa; phylum Platyhelminthes; class Trematoda; order Strigeidida; family Aporocotylidae; genus Cardicola; species Cardicola forsteri. The sequence goes on along the minus strand of JAKXYG010000548.1, from coordinate 16,274 downwards.
ATAATTATTTTTTAACTTTTAGATTAATTTTACACACTGTTAATTGTATTGTATTTTTATAATTATACATATATTTGTTTGTTAACAGCTACTTTCACTTAATAATAATAATAATAATAATTATTATTATGTAATATAATGTTAAAATATAAAAATAAAAATAGCGCATTTAATCAACATATAAAAAACTGCAAATTGTATTAAAGTAAAATATTTTATTAACATTTAAAAAACTAAAGCACAATTTATGTTGTGTGTTGCGTTGTAATAGCTAAACATAAAAATTAATTTTATACATTTTAAAAAAATATTAAAAATATAAGTTATTCTTTTTTACATTGTAACCTTATTTTAAATTTTAAAATGCTAGCTACAAAAAATATTTATTTTTAAATTATTAAAGTATTGCTAGTATACAAATAAGCAAAATAATCTTTAAATTTTAAAAAGTACTTTATTATTAATAAATGTGTGTATAATTTATGCGTTTGAACATTAATAAACATTTTTTTAAACAGTTTTGTTAAATAATGCTTTATTGTTTATAAATCTACGTTTGTTTCCCAACTTCTACAATAATTAATGTTAAAAATGTCGTTGGTAAATTAAAAAATATGTGTAGTAATTATATAACATGGAATACAAATGTTATTTTAATTTTAAAACGTACACAATTATAAAATAATCAACATTCAAGTATAAATTTATTGATATATATTGTAACTAATAAAATAGTTGTACAAAACACTAACATTTGTTATCGCAGATTAAGTAAAATTACCAACATAAAATATAATATATATTTAAAAACGTAAAACATATTTAATTTTTAGAGTTAATACATTGTTTTATTTTTACTTTACTACAAAATATTAAATAATCATAAAATAGCTTGTGTTTATAACAACTTGGCATGGGTATTTTTGTATGTATTTAATCTAAATTTTATCTAAATTTTAACAAAAAAATAAAATTTAGGTAAATTTATTTTTTTAATGTAAACATGCATATATATGTTAAGTTTTACTATGCAAATAATAAAATTAATAACATGAATAATAAAACTATTAAATAACAATTTATAAAAACATGCTTATTTTTAATTCAGCTTATGTTATGGATAAATTACATTATTTATTTAAACAAATAAATTTATATACAATTACCATTAATTTAAAAAAATGTTAATACATATTATTATTTTTATAAACTATTGTAAAACTGGTTTAAGTAAAATTTATTTTTACTTAAAAAATATTGATACATTTACTAGAAAAAAACTACTGTTTAATTTAGTTAATAAAAGTTTTTCATAAGGGTTATTTTATACATTTTGTGCAAACAATTTAATATGTGTGGCTTATATATATTGATTTAACTATAATTTATGCATATCAACATTTAAAAACATTTAAAACAGTTTTGTTTAAAAAAATATTAATAAATTTACTAGATAAAGACTACTGTTTAAATTAGTTAATAAATGTTTTACATAAAAGTTATTTAATACATTTTGTACAAACAATTAAAAAACGTACCCTAGTATGTAATAATTAAAATGCAACTATAACTTTATTGATAAATATTGTTACTAATAAAAACGTTGTATAAAAAATTATATAATTTGTAATCTAAGATTAAGTAAAAATATTAACATAACATATGACTTATAATACATTAAAAAATCTAAAACATATTTAATTGTTAGGGTTAATAAATTGTTATAACAATTATTGCAAAAAATGGATAATAAAAGTAAAACTTTTTTAAAAATTACATAGCGTACAATAAAAACGTAAATTAACTTATAAAATATGCAATACTACATACTAATAAAAAAAAACTATAACTATCAGAAAGCAAAATTAGCGGGTAGGCAAAATTATAAAATTTATTATAAAATTTTTATTTAAAATTAAAAAAAAGTATTTTAACATTACTTTTATTTATATAAATTAGAATAATTAAATGTTTATTTTGATAATTATTATGACAGCACAATTAGAGCAGATTTGAATGTATGTTTAACATCAAATTATAAAAATTAGTTATTGTTCATTTTTAATAAAATTAAGCATACAAAATAACAATAATTTGATTATTATAAATATTGTGTAATTTAAACTTATTATCCACGTTAATATAGAAGTAACTTTTAAATTATGTTAATTTGGCTGATTCAGCCTTTGTAAATAGACATTTCTAAGTATATGTAAAGGATCTATTAAGCACTAGACACTATTTTTAATTTACAATAATTATTTTTATTTAAAACAATTAAACAAAGCCTATCAATTTAATTTTTTTGCGTTAATTATTGAAGTAGGTATATATATATATATTAATAGTTTGATTAATAATTTATAGTTGTAATTTAAACAAACAAATTTTTTAAAAAATTATAATTATTTAATTAAAATATAAATAATAATTATTTTGTAAATAAATTATATATTTTAACATTTAGTAAATTTAACTAATAAATTAAAGTTTAGACATCACATCACCAGCGTGTGTATCAAAGTCATATATTTATAAAAAACAATAAATGCATTATTAAAATTTTATAATTTGTCAAAAATAATTGTAATTTTAAAAATTTAAAACAATTCATTTTAGAAACAATACGATTTAAAAAATTAATCGGAATTTTATACATAGCATACTGTAGTTTGGTTGTTGATTTTTGATTGAGCTTTAGGTTTACATTTGAATTTTATTAGAATTTAAAATGATTAATGTTTTATAAAATAAATTTTACACACATTAAAAAGCCATATATATTAAATTGTGTTTTATAAGTAGTGGTTAATACACTGATTTTGTTTTTTTACAGTTTAAACTCTTAATTTAAAAAAAATAGTAGTATATTTGTTAATAAAACAATTAATAATGTAAATTTAAATTTAAATTTGTTTATAAACTAAATGTAATAACTAATTTATTTTTTTAATAATTAATTATAAACAAAATATGTCAACTAGAAAGGAACATTTTGTTACACGTTTGTTGTAACATTTAATTTTAAAAATACAAACAAGTGTTTCGATTTAAACTATAATTTTAATATTATAAATATCAAATGCAATATTTATAACGTTTTTATTTTAATTTTATTAACTTTAAAATAAAGTAATCATACATTATTTAAAATTACATTGTAAATTTGTATATGTGTCAATAATTGTTTTAAATTAATAATAATTATTCCTAAAAATTAGGGTTTAATCATCGTTTTACAAGTGTATGTATCAAAGTTATACATTTGTAAAAAAATAGCAGATTAATCATATTTTTCTAATTTGTAAAAATAATTCGTTATTTTAAAAATATAAAATAATTTATTTAGAAACAAAAATATTTTAATAAATAATAGAAACGGCATACATTACTAACTGTAGTTTGGTTGTTTATTTTTTGATTATGCTTTACGTTTATATTTTGTTTTTACTGTATTTCAAAATTTTAAATGTTTTATAAAACAAGTTTTACACACATTAAAAACCAATATTTATTAAATTGTGTATTTTTAAGTGTTTGTTAATACAGTGTTTATTATAATTTTTTGTAATATTATTATTATTATTATTATTATTATTACTATTATTATTTTATAACTATTTAACTTTAATAGTTTTTTAATACTACAAAAACAGAATAATGTAGTTACTTTTTTATTACCACTAAATGTATATTATAAAACTTTGTGCAACATTGTTTTGTAAAACAAATTGTATTACAAAAAAGCCCTTCTGTTTATTGTTATTTCAGAATTAAAAATTATTTTATTAAGTTTATTGGTTTATACTTAATTTGATTTGTTTTGTTTAGTTAATTTTGTTGTAATTGTTTTATTAAACTATTTAGCTTTTGTTTAATTAATATACATTATGACAATGCCGTGTTACACTTTGTTTTTGTTGTTGTTAGGAAGTATGTTTTAATATCATTTTCCAAAATATAACTATCTTTAATAAAATTATATTTAATTTTTTTATTGTCAATTTATTATGTTTGTGTGCTAAATAAATTAAAGTATTGTACCCAATTGTTTAAAGTGCTTATATTTTATTTGCAAAAATCAAAAAACGCACGATTTGCACCAAAGCTAAATATAGTAAACATTTATAAACTTTAAGCATTAAAAATTATTAACATATAAAAATAAAAAATTACTTTAATTTTGAATTTATTTACTTTCCAATTACCTTAATCATGTTTGTACTAATGTGGTTTAAATATTATAAATAAAATGTGTGTTTTGACAAAGAATGCATTACCATTTTTGAGTGAAAATTTGTTAAGATACATTTAAACAAAAAATTCAGATTTGTATACAAAATATGTACAATTTGTAAATATGCTTTTAAAAGTTTTTTTTTATTTTAAAAGCAAACAATTTATTTATATTTTAGTTGTAAAAACGTGGTCAATTTTAAAATAAATAAATTCATTTGTATATTGTTTAAATGTAGATTAATTTTTCTACTGATTATTTGTTTTGTACTGTAAATAACTAAAAAATATTTAAATTTTAAAATAGACAATAAAATATACATTTATTTTAAAATTAAAAAAATACAATAATTTTATAATCTTTAGTATAAAAGATTAAAAGCTATTTATTTTATATTATATATATATATATATGTTTTATATATATATATATATATAATTTATATTTTAAAAAAATTATGTTTTTAAAATATATTATTATTATATAAACAAACGTTATTATTATATTTTGTAATAGCTGAAGGTAAAATAAATATAATACTATTTAAAAAGTTATAAAAATTTTAATCTTTTTTTTCTATATTGTTATCATATTTAAAATTATTAAATGCTAGAAAAAAATATTTATTATAAAATTATAAAAATGATCTTAGTATACAAATAAACAAAATTATTTTTAAATAAAAAAAGATTCTTTAACATTAATGAATGTTTATTTGATTTATTGATGTCAGCATTATAAACAGTTTAAAAATAGTTTTTAAAAAAAAATAGTTTTTTTCTTCAATTACTAAATTAATTAGTGTTAACAACGTGATTAGTAAAGTAAAAACATATTTTACAATAACATTGCAAGCAATAAAAACGTTATTTTAATTACAAAACTTACATTATTATGTAATAATTAAAACATAAGTAAAATTTTATGGATAAATATTGTAACTAATAAAATAGTTACATAACACATTAAGGAATTTGTTATCTAAAATTAAATAAAATTACCAACATAAAATATAATTTATAATATATTTAAAGACGTAAAACATATTTAATTTTTAGGGTTAATACAATTTATGTCATAAATTTAAACAAGCAAATTAATTTAAAATAATATTTTTTAAATCTAAACATGTTTTTATAGTTTAAATTTTATTCTTTAAATAATCGAAATTAAGAGCATTAATAATAAAACTAAGCAGCAAATAACTAAATTTGTGTTAACTATATTTTATAATTTAACAAAATTTATTACGCGGGTTTTTGAATTACTGCGCTACGTTTCTATAACACCGAAATTAAATACTTTTTTAACGTTTGGTTTTTAATATTTTTAATAACTTAATATTTGTTTTAAAATTAATGTTTTATTACTTTTTATTATATAGAATTAATTAAAATAAAATTCTACAGAAAAACACATTTAATCTTCAAATCCCAAATTTCACAATTTTTAAACTATTTTTTTAACACACTAAAACATACAATTGTTTAAAATAATTGTACATTCTATTATAGTGGTTTTCAAAATGCTTTGAACTTAAAGTTACCTAATGAGATGTTCTTACCGCTACTACTGTCATTAAACTGTAGGTTAATATTTAAAAAAAATTTAATCTACAATTTCTCTTAACAAACAAATTACATATAAACAGCTGTGTGATACCAATTAAAAAATTATAGTAAAATATATATATTAAGAATAATCTTGTAGCATTTAATGATTTTTTCTATTTTGACTTGATCGAAAAAAACACTAAAAAACATTGGAGAGGTTTTATTACATACATTAATAAAAAATACGGTAATAATCCGAAATTAACATTTAAATATGTGCAAAAAAAAATTGAGTGCTTAATTGTCAATTGCAAAAATAAATATATGTTTTCTTATAAATATATTGTATAATATATATATATATATATATATATATATATATATATATATATATATATATATATATATATATACTTAGCACCTTCTACCAGCATTGTAAAAATTAATTTTTTTTACAATCAATTGATTAATTATTTTATTAGCGTTAATAAAAAAATGTTTTATTACATCAGGCGGTAATTTTAATCATGCAAATACTGGGCTTTTCTTATCTAGTTAATTTTTTAATTGACTTTAAAACCAAATTGATTACGTATTTGCAAATGCTCCCAATTATATTTTGAGTAAAACAACATGCACCTTTTTTAACATTTGACCATTTAATAATTTGTTTACTTTTAAAAATATACTCAAAGCATTATCATTTAAAATATTGGAAGCCTATTTTTAAATTATTCATTCATGTGCTAGATACATTGAATTCAAATGTAGCATTACTTAAATCTGCACTATTTAACATTAATAACACTATTTTTAACAATCTTAGTCTAAATGATGCTACCATGCTTTTGACTAACTTTATTAACATCTATATTAACAAATATTGTCTAGTAGTAAATATTGAGATTACAAACAATAATATTTATTATTAAATTTTAGATGGCTTAAACAAGAAAAAAAGTAGCATATACGTCTAGTCAATATACTAAATAAAAAAACTTAAACAAACAAATTAAATAAAAAATAACAATCTTAATAACTATGCTAATAATTGTTTTTAATTAAATTGTAATTTGCAATTTATTAAAAAAATATTAACTTAATTTTTAACAAATTAAATGCAAATCAATATAAAATAGATGCTAAATAATTAAATAATTACTTTACTTTAAATAACTCAAACATACCAGAATTTAATCAATTAACTAACAATTATTGAAAATTTTTCATTAACTTTAATATTTAAAAATTAATTAACATTTGTAAAACAAACACATAACTTGGAGCTGATAAAGTAAGTTGCAATTTATTAAAGTTTTGCAAGGTAGCAATTGCTCTATTATTATCCACAATAATAAACAATTCTGCTATAAATTGTGATGCAGTTAATACTTGGCGTGTTTTGGTACTTACACTTATTTAAAAAGTGTTTGTTTTATTAACAAATTCTAAACATTATTGTTCAATAGCTCGCACCCCTGTGTTTTTAAACTTAACTTAAAAATTAATACTAAACGACTTCAAGCCAATATTGAATATTAGTAATAATTATGATTAATTTGCATGTAAAAAAATGTTTAAATGTAGATTGTGTAGCCAGTATTATTTAATTCATTACTAAATCATTTAACGAAGAACAATGTTTGCTATACTGCATATTTTTAAATTATAAATTTGTTTATAATAACACATTAAAAAAAAATATATGTAAACGTCATGAGTAACTTAAAATATTTAACCAAATTTTAAATTAGCTACAAAATTATGTTTTAAAACACAAACAATTTACACAAATTGGTCGTAATAAATCAAAGTTAACAGAAAATAATAATAGAGTTCCAGAAGTTGCAGTACTATTTCCGTTTTTATTTTCACTGTACGTAGAACTTTTATAAGTGTTAAAATCAATATATTTGTTAAAATTTGTAAATAATATAGCATTGTGCACAAACATTATATAAACAATTGTAAAAAATTTGTTAATAAAATTAAACAATGGTCTACTATTTTTAACTTTAGTTTAAATCTATTAAAATGCAAGCTTAATAATTTTACAATAAAGTGTCTAAGGAAAACAATATAATTAACCAAAAACTTTTAAATTATATCAAACAAACATATTTACTTATAACAATATTAAATATTTTAGTGTAAACTTAAATTGCACACTAACCTGGTGTAGTCATTTAAGCATATATTTTTAAAAACTAAATTATTATGCTACTATATAAGAAAATTAAGAATACTTGATGTTAACAATTGTATTACTATATTGTTCTTTACATTGTGTTTTTATCGTTTCATATTATATTAATCACCTATAATTTTTACTTGTTTATTAAAACAGGATTATATTATTTTAAAATAAGAAATATTATTAATATTAAAATTTGTAAATTTTAAATATTTTATTTTATTAAATAATGTTGTTGAAAAACATTCTAATTTCTGCATACAATTACCATAAAGGATTAAACGTAATAAGAATTATCTACTGCATGCAGTTTTTAACAATTCTAAAGCTATTAAAAAAACAAAAACAATCTACCTAAACATAAAAACCAAAACTTATCAATACAAAAATGCATGTTCGTTTTACCCAGAATAAAACAAATTTAAACTACTACAAAATCTATCAAAGTAGAAATTGTTTCACCTGCGCATTTATTTAAATTAATTTGGTCATCTCACAGTATAATATAAAATATGTGTTTTTATAATGAATTATTCTATGTATAGTAATATTTTAAAAATTACATGCACATTCTTCGTATTAACTATATGTAAACCCATTAATATATGACATTCTATGTTATTTTAAACCCATTATTAGTATAACTATTTTTTTATATTTATGGTAAAAAATGTATTTTATGTTAAATGTATTTATAGTAAGATATTAAAAATTTAATAATAATAATAATAATAATAATAATAATAATAATACGTATTTTATTATTTTTAAGCTAAATAATAATTTTCTTAAATAGCAAAATATGCATTATTAATATTTATAAGAAAATACCTAAAATATTATTAAAAACATTATTATAATTTTTAAATTGTTGTAGCAAAACGTACCGTATTTTTAATCTAAAATGGCATGCATATATTAATTTTTAAGTTAAACTTAACAACTGATCAATATTTTATAGAAAAAACCAAAGTAACGTTTTTAAAGTAATATTACACAAATTATTTTTAAAATTATTAAAAATTATTAGTTACTATAGTAACTTTCAAGTATACATATATTTAAAAAAATTTTTGTTTAATACTAAAATGTTATAAAAATACTTGACAAATTATCCTTTTAATATAAAATATTGTTTTTTTATAAAAACATAAATTTTGTGATAATGTAACGTTACCTTAAAATATTAAAATGCATTTTTGAATAATCATTTTTAAATAAATATTTCTAAGTAAATATATAAATTAATTATTAAATATTTAACATTACTTTAAATTCTTAATAATTAATTTTATTAATAAACATTTAAAAAAAAATTAATTTAAATTAAATTTAAGAAATTTTTAACACTAATTTATTCAAAATTATAATAAAATGCGCATTATGAAAAAAACTTATAAAATAAACTAATTATAGATTATTTAAAAAATAAACTGTAAATGTGTATGTATATGTGTAAGCAGTTATTTTAATTTAAAAATTGTTATTTTTAAAAATTAGGGTTTAATCATCGCTTTCGTAGTGTATATATTAAAGTTATTCATTTGTAAAAAAAATAGCAGATTAATCATATTTTTGTACTTTATAAAAATAATTGTTACTTAAAAAATATAAAATAATTTATTATAGAAACAAAAATATTTTAAAAAATAATAGGAACGTCATACATTATTAACTGTAGTTTGGTTATTTATTTTTTGATTATGCTTTACGTTTTTATTTTGTTTTTACTGTATTTTAAAATGTTAAATGTTATATAAAACACATGTTACACACTTTAAGAAACAATATTTATTAAATTGTGTATTTTTGAGTATTGGTTATTACAGTGTTTACTATAATTTATTGTAATTTATTGTAATATTATTATTATTATTATTATTACTATAATTTTATATTTTTTTAACTTTAATAGTATTCTAATACTACATAAACAAAATAATTTAGTTATTTTTTCTATTAGCAATGAATGTTTATTGTAAACCTTTGTGCAACATCGTTTTGTAAAACAAATTGTATTACAAAAAGTGCCTTTCTGTTTATTGTTATTTCGGAATTTAAAATTATTTTATTAAGTTTATTGGTTTATAATAAAATTGTTTTGCTGTTTTTTGTTAATTTTGATGAAATTGTTTTATTAAGCTATTTAGTTTTGTTTTAATTAGTATACATTTTAACATTCGCGTGTTATAATTTGTTTTTTTGTTGTTAGCACGTATGTTTCAATATTATTTACAAAAATAAACCATGTTTAATAAAATTATATTTATTTTTTTTATTGTCAATTTATTATATTTGTGTGCTAAATAAGTCAATGTACTGTGGCTAATTGTTAAATGTGCAAATATCTTTTTTTATAAAAGTATATAAAACGCACGAGTTACCCTAAAACTTAATATATTGAACATTTATAAACTTTAGGTTTTAACAATAGTTAACATATAAAAATAACAGGTTTCTTTATTTTTAAATTAATGTTGTATTAAAATTAAAAAGAACGCACGATTTACAGCAAAAATCAATATATTAAACATTAAATCATAAAGTATTAAAAATAATTAATACACAAAAATAACAAATTACTTTAATTTCGAATTTATGTATTTTTTAATTACTTTTATTTTGTAAACACTTGTAATAAAATTCAAATATTATAATTACAATGCGTGTTTTGACAACAATTGTATTAACTTTTCTTTATTTTAAAATGCTTAGTGACATAATTATTAAAAAAAAATTAATTTGTATACAAAATATTTACAATTTTTAAATTTGTATTTAAATGTATTCTTTTTTAGCAGCAAACAATTTTTTTATGTTTAAGTTGTAAAAACGTAGTCAATTTTAAAATAAACATAACTGATTTGGTTAATATAAAAAGTGTAAGTTTATTGAACCATTATTTTTTAATTTAGTAATAATTGTTTAACCAGAATGCAAAAACTAAATTATTTAATTTATTTTATTTTTTAAAGTACACTGATAAAATTAACAATGCGTGTACTTTTTAATATGTTATTTAGTTGTGTCAATTTGGGAGTTAATTGCGTTTGGTTTCTAATAACGTAGAATGGTTTATTATATGCAACTTTGTGTAATTTTGTTATTTATTGTTATATATATATATATATATAAAAATATATATATATATATAAATATATAAATATATATATATATATAATGCATTGCTATGTTTATACAAATCACCTTCTATTAATAAAATAATTAAAATGTTAAATATTTAAATTAATATTATTGGTTAATTTTCTAAGTTTGCTGTAATTTTTTGTTTAAAACATCTAATAAACTATAAATTTTGTTTCACATTAAATTGCGGTTTACAATTTGTTATATTATTTATTATTATTATGTTATGTATTATTAACGGATGTTTATTATTTAAAAATATAACCTGCACAATTATTATTACCTATGTGTTTATATTTATATAGAAAACAAGTTTACACTAATTTAAAAAAAAAAGAAAAACGTTGTTATTTAAAAAAAACAATAATGTATTGTTTACTAATAAATTATATTATTTATAAATAATTAACTTATTTACAAAAAAAATAATTAAATTATATTTTTATATTTTAGTATATAACCAATATTTTCCATAATTAAATTAAAGTTTTTAAAATATAATGTTCTTTATCGTTTAAACTGTTGTCGTAAATTTTATTTTTGTATTACATAATGAATTTTGTTAATGTATTATTTAAAAATATCTTTGCTATTTGTCTTATCTTTAAATAAATAAATAATTAAGTATAATTATATTTTTGTTTTGTTTTGGGTTGTTTAGAAACATTTGCATAAGTACACATTTTTTATTAGTTAAAAATATATAAACATATATTTCAAGTAAAAATAAGCAGACGTACATTGTAAAGTTAATTTATGTTGTATAATATTGTTGATTACAAGCATATGCAATTTACAATGTATGTACAAAAACGTTTTGTGTAGTAACAAGCATTATGTGCACACAATGTAGGTTTAATGTGTAAATATAAACAAATTTTTAAAACTTATTTAGAGCTTAAGAAATAATTAATTATTTGTTTGCAGTAAATGGCGTAAAAAACAAATGTATAAAATATGCACAAAAACATGTTGTTGCTAAATAAAAAGTAAATAAACTTTAATATATAAAATCTAAACAGTTTTGCTATAGTTTATGTGACGCGTGGGTTGCAATTTGTTAAAATGTTTTGTTTTCTTACAAATTAACAAAATTATACGTGCTTTAATTTATGTGCGTTTAATAAAAAACCTGGTAATTTATATTACTATAAGTGCATACTTAATAATAATGTAAACGTTTGGTACAATAAACTGTTAAATGTTTGTAAAACATAATTAAAAAATACTACGTTGGTTTTTAAATAAAAACATTTAAAGTAAATAATGTTGTATACAGGTAATGCAAAATTGTTTCTCTTGTTTTTATTAATAATATTTACAATAATTAAAAAACATTTAGTAAAATACATTTATTATATGTACTTAAAAATACAGCAATTAACATAATAGTACATATTACGTTTAAAAATACAATATATAATTAAATAAAACATATTTAACATTAAACATGAGATTATTTATTAATTGTTGCAATCATTTATAAAAATAAACGGTAACAATTGATCTAAAATTTGTTTATAAAATACAACACTATTATATATTTACATTTAAATGACAAATGTCTAACATTATTTTAAAAAATATAATAAACGTTGAATATGAAATTACAACAATTCACATTTTGTGTTGTTATGGGTTGTTAAAGATAATAATAATGTTGTGTGTTCTAATAACTTAGCACATATAAATATAAACATTAAAAAAAAACGTAGTTGTAATTCATACAACAAAATAATGTTACAAAATTGATTAATAAATAGGAATTAATTTTAAAACCTATTTGTAAACATTTTGTGTTTATTTGCGTTTTTTGAAAAAAAATATTTATTAAATATTTTTAGTAATAATTTAATGTTATAACATTCAATAGTTAAAACGAATATAAAATGTTGCAAATATATATTAATACTTTTTGGTACAAAAGATATTTTAGTATGTCCGTTTATAGTATACAATTTCTTTCAAAAATAGTTACAAATTTTTATTTTAAATTTACGTTTGAGCAGCAGTAAATTATTTATTTGTAAATTATAAAATTATTGCCATTTTATATACAAACAAAAATAATTTCCTTAACGTTTTAAATGTACTTTAAGGTAACAATGTTTTATAAACACTATACTATCAACATGTAATAAATCGGTATTCTGATAATGTAATGCCTAAACTATAAATAATTCTTCTCATTTCTTTAAATATGTAGACATGTATTTTACATATAAAAACAAATAGTAAAAATATGTTTTAAATTTATATTTTTAATTTTTAAAAATGTTACTTTTTAAATAAATTAAATTTTTACATAAATTGTATCAATTTACATTACCTTAAAAAAAATTAATAATAACTCTATTTTAAAAATAATTTAACATGATTATTTTAAACCAAAAACGTTTTCTAAACAATATAAAACATTATAAAATAGATTTATAGCATTTATTATTATTATTTGAAGTTACATTTTTACTTTTTTTTTTTTTTATTTGCTTTTTTTATACGTATATTTAGTAATAAGTACTGTCCTTATTTTAAAATTGTTTAATACAAAAATTATTTTTTTAAATATTAATAGAGTAAAAATTTATATATTTGCAATATGTATACAAAAGAAAAACAATGTTTACTAATAAAATGTGTAAAATTGCACAATCAAATTTATATTAACTACTGTTTAAACTGAAAAAAATATAATATTGACAAATTATTTAAATGTGTAGTTAAAATATTAGTCATAGTTGCACTATAAAATACTAATGTATATTTTTGTATAACTTACTATTTACCGTAAGTTGAAATTATTTTAACTTTAAAAAATGAAGAATACCGTCGCTTAATTACTTAAACGTTACTGTTTTTAAAATGAACATTAGTATTAATTATTATTAATTTGTTTTTAAAAATAATTATTTTATTTTAACTGTGTAGCTAATCTTGTTAATTAGATTACTGCATCTATTGACAAAAAAAAATGTTTAATATACTGGATGTTTTTTTATTACAAATCTGTTTTAATAACATGGCAAGAAAAAATTAATTTGAAGTATGCAACTACTTAAAACACTTAGTCAAATTTTAAAATAGCTCCAAAATTTTTTTTTTAAAAACAAGAGTTTATAGAAATTGGTCGTAATAATTTAGGGTTAACATAAAATAATAATAATAATGGCATGCATTATTACAATTAAACAAAACATATTGCTCAACTACATTCTAGCTTTATTGTCTTAAAGACCCACAAAAACGGTTTTGTTGTAGTAGCTATTAATAAAAATTAATTTAAAACGTATATATATATATATATATATATATATATATATATATATATGTATATAATTTACAAACATGTAGTATTTTAAGATATGCATCGATGTGTATAATTAAAAAAAATTATTTACTATTAGTTTGCATTTAAAAAAATAATAATAATAAAACTTTTATATCTTACTAAATACATTCATTTTTACCACCAATATAAAAACGTTGTAGTACAAATAAAGGGATCAAAATAAACAGATCATATGGTAGTAATTTTAACATTAAGTAAATATTTTTTTAATAAGTTTTTACATATAAGTTACCATAGTAACTAAACATTTGGAACAATTTTGTAACTAATTTGTTGTGTAATAATATTTTGAAAACGTTACATCGATTATTTTATAAATATTAATTTGTTCAAAAATTTAAAATAAAAAATAATATTTACATGTCATTTTAAATTAGAAGTACGCATATCTTGTTTAAACAATTAAAAAATTAATATAATTTTTTAAATAAATGTTTAGTTATTTTTATAAAAATATTAATAATTCATTTTTTAGATGTTAAAATTTTTTATTTAACTTAAAATAATAAAATGCATTATTGTTTCATTATTATTATCATAGTTAAGCTTTGATATACATATAGTCAATATAAGATGCATGTATTTTTTTAAAAATAACATTAATTTAAATATTTAAAATTTTTATTATTTTAAAAATAGAAGGTGCTTTGTATAAGCATAGCAATACATTATAAATATATATATTATATAACAATACATAATAAAATTACACAAAGTTGTATACAATAAACAAGTAAAAAAAACATTCTACGTTATTAGAAACCAAACGCAATTAACTACCAAATTGACAAAACGAAATAACATATTTAAAAATTACACTCATTCTTAATTTTATTAGTGTACTTTAAGCAGTAAGTTAAACTAAATAATATTGTTTTTACATTTTGGTTAAACAATTAGTACTAAATTAAAAAAGAATGGTTTAATAAACTTACTCTTTTTACATTATACAAATTAGTTATGTTTATTTTAAAATTGACTACGTTTTTACAACTTAAACATAAATAAATTGTTTGCTGCTAAAAAAGAATACATTTATAATACAATGTTTAATATATTAATTTTTGCTGTAAACCGTGCGTTTTTTTTATTTTTGAAACCACATATATTTAAAATTAAAGTAGGTAAAACAAATTCTACTTTAATAAGTTTTGTAGTTGTTTAAATTTGTTTCATTCTGGGTTGGTTAATGTTTTGGATAAGTAAAACAAACATGCATTTTTGTATTGATAAGTTTTTGTTTTCATGTTTAGGTAGATTGTTTTTGTTTTTTTAATAGATTTAGAATTGTTAAAAACAGTATGCAGTGGGTAATTTGTATTACGTTTAATCCTTTATGGTAATTGTATGCATAATTTAGAATGTTTTTCAACAACATTATTTAATAAAATAGAATATTTAAAATTTACAAATTTTAATATTAATAATATTTCTTATTTTAAAATAATTTAATCTTGTTTTAATAAACTAGTACAAATTATAGGTAATTAATATAATATCAAACGATAAAAACATAATGTAATGAACAATATAGTAATACAATTGTTAACATCAATTTTTCTTAATTTTCTTATATAATAGCATAAGAATTTAGTTTTTAAAAATATATACTTAAATGATTACACTAGGTAAGTGTGCAATTTATGTTTACACTAAAATATTTAATATTGTTATAAATAAATATATTTGTTTGATTTAATTTAAATGTTTTGTTTAATTCTATTGTTTCCCTTAGACATTTCTTTGTAAAAATGGTTTACATGTTCTATGCTATTAACATGTAGTTAATAGGTA
>JAKXYG010000442.1:0-19748 GCA_025895645.1 Cardicola forsteri | reverse complement strand
AGAAAATAAAATTTTTATTATTTATTGATGGTAAAAAAGTAGTCAGTACCTTGAAATAAAATTGCAATTTTGGAAATAAATATATTGTTTATAATCTTTGGTTCCAATCTGTTTTAATAGAATTGGCCTCAATAAAGGCTACGTAGCCTGGTCTCACTAGTTAAAGCAATGAGGCAGTTCGATAGAGCAAGCAACGTTGCTTGTCGTCAAAAACTGCGTGTTTCTTGCCTAGTTGCAATTTCCTCCAATATCTAACGTTTTTATTAATTACGTGGAGTAATGAATAAGAACAAAAAGACTGGATAGGAAAACGTTTATTGCCAAACTTTACAGGATCGGACTGCTGAATGAAAAACAAAAACCAAGATGGAAACTGGACCCAAGAAATGGAAATGAATGGAAGTTGGACGGAAGACGGATGGAAGTGTCCAACGTCGTAGAAACGGTTGTTTATATAGCCGTTCCCACCAATATACACCGTTGACACATTCAAACAAAAATGTCAGATATTCGAAGAATATTAATTCCAAAAATTAGAAGTTAATTTTTGTGATAAAATAAAATAATATTGTTTATTATTTGCCACTCCGAATTTTCTTTGTTGATTGTCACCGCTACACTTTTTTACACATTTTATTTACATAATCTATAAAAATAGTTAACAATGTTTTTATTATTCACGTGCTATATTAACAACAAAAGGAAATTGCATTATAACTATTGCATAGAATGAACAATATGTACGTAGAACTAAAATCGATAAGAAAGCACTACTGTAATTAATTTTTACTATTAACTAACGTTTTACTCTAATTTAAAAAATACAATTCAGTGTAATTACGTAGGTCTTTTATAGATAATAGTATATACAGTATAGGAGGCTCCTTATAAACTGATATAATGTGTCATAAAATCAATAATTTATTTACATTTTTTAGAAATAACGGTACATGAAAGGTTATGTTAATTATTAACTGAAAGATTGTTTTTATATATAATACTCGTTTTTAATTTGGTGCAATTCTTGTATAGTACAACTTTTCTATTCTTGCATAAGACATTTTTTTTAAATAAGAAAGCTTAGAGTCAAGTTTCGTCTACGTCTACACCATTTGTATATAGAGTAATTTCTGAGTGGAATAGATTACCTACTTTTGAATCACTGCGGTACGCTTGCGTGACGTGTCATTGTTGTTTTTTTTATTTTTGTTTTGTTTTTAGTGTTAATTGCTTTTGTGGGTTTTGTATCAATTGTGTAATCCGTGTTTGCTCAATTGTTTGAACTTGTACAATTTTAATGAATTGTGCTTGAATATTTTTGCGGTTTTTGGTAATTTTTCAGTGTGCCTTGTGTCAATTATACAACTTGTTGTACAATTGCTTAATCGTGTACGATTTGTATAAATTGTTCCTGAAATTTTTTTATAAACTTGCTATTTTTACCTCTTTTAAAAATTATTACTTAGCGTTGGTTTATGATATTTTTGTTGTTGCTATATACTTTTTTCTAGATAATTTTGATTTACATTCGATCAATGTGTGTGTGACCAAAATTAATGTTTGTGGCTTCAGAGAGTGTAAGAAAAATTTTCTGTATAATCTGCGAGAAATGGTTTTATGAAACTTGTTCTTGTTTTTTACCCTCTACTTATTTAAGATTCGACAATTGTAGCATAGATTTTAGATGCCGAAACTGTCTTGATAAAATGGAATTATTAACAGATATCTTTCTCTTTGGAAGATACTTCTAATTCGATTGTGCACTCTACTCAAGATGATAATTTTAAGCCCAAATTAGATGCCTTATTAGCTTCCACTATTAACAATTCTGGCATAACTAAATTGAATGATGCTATAGTTAATATACAGGGTCGTGAAAAGAAATTTAAAGATTTCTCACACACTATTTTAAAAGAGCTAAATATGCTTAAAGAGTTTATCGCTAGGCTTTCGGCATCTTTCCCTGTAACTTAAACTGCTATTAGACTTTCACAGGTAGAATTTTTATCAGCTGCAAAGCAGTTTTTTATCGATGCTAAAAGGGATTCTACAGGTTACAGGTTACAGATTAATACACTAGTTGAGTAGGAGTAAAACTTATTTTAATCCTCGGTTCTATTTTTTAATTATACCAGTAAGATTCAAGGAAAATATTGAATGGATGGTGAGGTAAAGAGGGAATAGTCACACAAAAAATATTTGAAATTAAGACAAAATCAAGGTAGATAGTGGAAATTAACAATTGTAGAAAACGAAAAAAAAATTAAAAACATACAAATAAAATAAAAAAGTACCTATTACAATGCAAAAAACACTGCAATAATCTTCAAAACAAAAGAAAAGAGAAAATAATAAATAACGCTCCAATGGACGTGTAGAGTGACGCGCGCCTTACCTCAAATCTGCATTAAATTTTAGGAAGCTAGTCACTGACTTAGTGAAAAAATGTTCCCCAGATGCATCTAAATTTGAAATCTCCCGCATTTCTTAAAAGCTCCATTTCCCAGTCTCCCCAATTATTATCTCTTGTAGCTCTCCTATCACTGCAGAGGAAATCATCTATAATTGGAGCTCCATCCGTCCCCAGTATTCAGGAATTAGATTTACAAAAAATCTCTCGCACGAGAACGTGAAGCTTTGAGATCAAGGATCCGGTACGAGATAATTTACCTCGTCCTATAGTAAAACTAACTCCGCTCAGCTTTAATTATGATTCTCATATTTCTGTTAGTCAAGATTTTCCCAAGACGCCTCAGAGTCACCCCCACATTCCTACTATTTTCTGTCTAAGAATATTCGCCCCACTTTTAACCCTTTAACCTCTTTAAAAATGTCTACTTCTAATGTTTTAACTTTAGTTAATAAATTATTTAAAATCCAGGCCTTATCTTCTGACTATACTCCTCCTCTAATAGGCATCACAGAGACTTGGCTTATGGATAAAATCTTAGAAAATGAAATGTCATTTTTTGGCTATAGAATTGTGCGCCTGGAAAAGATAGATGCTGTGGCTGCCATCCATCTTAACACTAGTTTTTAGATTTTTTGTGATATTTTTTACCGCCCTCCTTCTCTCTCTAAGCAATCTGACAAATTTCTTATTCAAGAACTTCACTTTTTAATTATTTTGTCTCTTCAGCATTTCATTATTATGAGTGACTTTAATATTTCCTATGTCAATTAAAATTTAGTTAGAGTCCCCAAGGTGTTTGATTCCAATTTATTAAACTTCAGTATCAAACATACTTTTACCTAGCATATTCTATCCGCTACTAGATATAAACGCGGTTACTCTCCATTCTGTTTAGATTTAGTTTTTACACAAGACCCCTTAAAAATAGATTTTTTCTCTTACTTACCTCCTCTTGGAAAAAGTGACCACTTCCTTCTCTTTTTTGAAGTATTTGTTTCCTACTCCTCCGACCGTGTGTCTAATTTAACTAGCGCTGCTACACCTGATTTTCAAAAAGCTGATTTTATTAGTATAAGGTCTTATCTAGTTAACTTTAACTGGAATTTTCCTCTTCAAAGGGACATAGAGTCTGCTTACTCCTATTTTATCATTGTTATTCAGGAAGCTACCAGGATGTTTGTTTATTTAAGGTTACTAGACATAATAAACTCAAGTTTTGTCAATAACTTAAACAATGTCTACTGAAACGTAACAAAACATTTAATCTCTAGAAAATCTCATGTCTCCCTAGTCTTCATCGTAAATATTCACTCCTTCGTAATAAATGTATAGATGCCATTAAAGCCTATAGGAACAAACAACTTCTTAACCTTTTCCATAGTACCAAATCTAATAAGAGTCTTTATATAAGTATATTAAAAATAAACGGACATCTGATAATTCTTTCCCTTCCCTTAAAGGCACTGATGGCTTCCCACTCTCTAGGCTTAAGGCATGTTATTCTTTTAGTAATTATTTCAGTTCTGTTTTCTACTCAACTAACCTCTTGCTTTTTTTGCAGGATCCTTTTTTGTACATCACACACCCACATCTTTTAATACCGATCAGGTTTTTAAACAGTTATCTAAATTGAATTCCTCTTCTTGTGGTCCTAACGGTATTTACTCTAGAGTTCTTAAAGAATGTTCCAACATATTAGCCGCTGTTCTCTCACAACTTTTTTGTCTTTCCTTTTAGATTAGATGTCTTCCTCTAATTTGAAAGCAATCTTTTATAAAGCCTATGTATAAGTCGGGTGATAGATTAGACCCTGGTAGTTATAAACTTATTAGCATCCTCTCTACCCCCAATAAGGTTCTTGGAAGATTACTTAAGGCTCATATAATTGGGTTTATTTCTAAAAATAATCTAATTAGTCTTTCTTAGCACGGTGTTTTCTCTCAAACTTATTACATTATACTGACAGCCTTACCTTGCTATTAGATCATACCTCTTTTATTAAGGCCATATATTTCAACTTTACCAAGCCCTTTGACAAAGTTTCACATGCTTTGTTATTGAATAAGTTAAAGTCTTTTGGAAATGTAGGGCCTTTGCATGACTGGATAAGTGATTATCTTTATTTAAGGATTTTTAGAGTTAGGCTAGACAGTGACCTATCTAGTCCCTGTGGGATATCCTCAGAAGTTCCCCAAGAGTATGTTTTTGGTCCATTACTTTGTATCATATTTATTAATAATTTGCCTCTTGTAGTTCAGTCTAACATCTTGCTCTATGCTGTTGATGTTAAGATATGAGGCCCTAAACCTGAGCTTTTACAGCAAAATATTTTCAATATTAAGGACTGGGCTTCCAAAAATGCGCTTCCTGTTAATCTTTCTAAATGTAAGCTTATAATTATTGGGAGGCATTCGGACAATACCTTTAAAACCTCTCTCTCAAGTGAGCAGTTATCACCTCAGTCCAATTTATTAAAAGCCTAGGTGTAACTTTTACTTTTTCCCTCTTACATTACGATCTTGCTGTGCAAAAGGGTTTTAGGTTTATCAATTTTTTTAAACGTACTTTAGGGAATATTCCCCCTAACTGTGTACGTTTACTATATATGCTCTATATAAGGCCACACCTTGAATATTGTATTCAAGTTACGTTCTCCATCCTTAAAAGAAATATCCATCGTTTAGATGAAGTTCAAAAAAGAGACTCCAAACTACCTAAAATCATTCATAAGGTTGATTACATCAATCGTTTAAAAACACTAAACTTATTCCCTTTATTCGACAAAAAACTCCGAGGCGACCTTATTTTAGTTTACCAACTCGTTAATTCAGGTCGTAATGATATGGTCTTTGTTCCATCTCTTTACTTGTTAAAATATATCAGTTTAACTTTCCGAAGCCCAAAGCACATATCCGTTTCCACGGTTGTTATTTCTTCCATAGGGTTATTACAGCGTAAAATAATCTGCCGTCCCATATTGTTTTAGCCCCGTCTCTTTACTCTTTCAAACATGTTTATGATAAGCATGCCCTCTTTAATTTTATTCTGTTTCCTTTTATCATTTTTACCATTTTTACCATTTTTCCCAGTTTATATTTTTCTTCTACCCCAGATATTTTGATATTTCAGAACCGAGAATCAAAAAAAGTTTTCCTTATTTAACTCGTGATTTATCCTGTATCCTGTATCCTGTGCATGTGCCGTTTCGGCATTGTTTCTAAAATTGCTTAAATCGGTGAACAATAAACTTTTTATAACTTTACTTAATTTGTTTAATTTGTTTTAATAATTAATAACATTGAACTAAGGACCAAAAGAAGTTTCCTTATTTATAATTCATGAACAAACCTAAAACCTGAAAATTGATGTTTACATTTTCTTATACTATATATATATATATATATAATTGTTATTAAAAAACGTTTTTATATCATCGGCAAAATATTAAAAACAATATTAATAACATTAATCGACAGTATGTTTTAAAAATTGTATCACAAGAACCCGTTCTTTTCGACGTGACACTGGCGGAAAACATTGCCTACGGCGACAACAATCGAGAGTCGGTGCCGATGGAAGAAATAATAGAGGCAGCCAGAGCAGCCAATATTCACGATTTTATTGCTTCTTTGCCAGAAGTAAATTTGGAATTTGTTTTTATGTTTAACGAAAAGAACGTTTGAAGTTGTATATATTTTTAACCGTTAAGTGTCATATTAAAGCTTTTATGGAATTGTTATTAATTTTATAAGGTACAAAGTCTCAACATGTATTTGGTTTTATCTTACTATAATTATTTCCGCTTTTGCAATGTTTAGGAATATAACACAAGAGCAGGTCAAATGGGATCGCAGCTGTCCGGAGGACAAAAACAGCGCATTGCCATTGCCCGATCATTGATAAGAAAACCGACGTTGTTGTTATTCGACGAAGCTACGTCGGCACTTGACGCAGAAAGTGAACGCATTGTTCAGGAGGCTCTCGATGCAGCGACAGTGTCACGTACAGCGTTGATTGTGGCACACCGAATATCGACTATTGAAAATTCCGACGCAATTGTTGTGATGGCCGGAAGTTGGATGATTGAATCAGGAAGTCCGCAAGATTTGATCAACAAGAGAGGTGCATTTTATGAAATGTGTAATGCATCTAAAATAGCATAACTATGACATCAGATTAAAGTTTTAAATTATTATTATTTAACATTTTTATATTTTGTTTATAAGGAATTGATTAAATTTTTTTTAAATTGTGCTATAACATACAAATTAATTGTGATCAATAAACGTAGCTTCAGTTTTACAGTTTTATAAAATTAATTAAAGTTTTTAAAATGTAATAAACATAAAATGTTAATAATTTATAAAATAATTAATGTTTAGAAATAAAAAATATATTATTAAATTTTAATTAAATAACTTTTGATTATTTGCAATCATAATTATTTTGTTTTTAAAATAAACTTAAAACCAACGTTTTGTGAAAACAATAATTAAACTTTAATGTAACGACGCAACAAAAAATTAATGTTTAATTAAAACTGTGCAAAGCTACAATATTTATTTTAGTTAAATCTTTGCAATAATTGCTTATAAAAACCATATACAATGCACTTCAACATTTTAAACTATTTATGTTGAAAGTAAATAGCATGCATATCCACAGTAATTGTAAATATATTTTACTTTAACTACTTTTTTTGTTTTGTGAAATTTTACAGATATTTCTTATATTAAAAACCACAACTAATATAACGCATTAATAATAATTAATTATATGAGCACAAATAATTTTTTTAATAACTTCCACTAAATACAATTATTTAAATAATTATTACCATCATTGTTTAAATTCCGTGATCTAATTTAATTTTTTTATTGTAACTAAAAAATTTTTTTAAAACAATGGATTACCAACATGCTTTCCAAACTTACTTTATTATTGCTATTACTAACATTTTAATGCAAGCGGGTGATTTATGTCTAATAATGGTTTACAAGTGATATATATATATATATATATATATATATATATATATATATATATATATATATATATATATATATATATATATATATATAATATTTAAAAGTTAATACATTGACATAATGTTGTGTGTAAATTGTCTTTTTTTTTAAATGCAATAGTGTGCTTAAATATATCGATTATTTATGCCATAAAAATCTAAAACTCTAAATATACGGTAAGTTATGTATTCAAATCAACCTAATCTTTAAAATAGTATTTTTGTTTTTGTACAGCATTTTAAAATGCTATGAAATTTAACTTTTGTTTTAAAATAATGTTAACAAAGTAATAATTTATTTAAACATGGTTTTAAATTGTATTCAATGTCATAATAACGTAAAGATGGTAACAAGTGTAACCAAAAAAATAATTTATATGTCTATAAACATACACATATTTACATATTTTATTCATCAAAAAAGGAAATATTTTAGATTTTAAATAATTATACGCAAGCTAGATTTAAGTAAATATATTACATATTAAACTTTAAATGTCACAAAATATATTTTAAAATTTAAAACAAATTAATGGTAAAAGATAGTTAAGTTTTTGTTTTTACGATGTTTATTATAATAAAATTATTATTATGAGTGTTTATTACTTTTATTATCTTTACTAACTTTCTTAAATTATTAATTCAATTTATTTGTTTTTCCTTTTACTGTCTAAAATCTTAATTTTAAATATTTCCCTTCTACTTTTGAATCTGTGCGATACGCTTGCGTGACGTTACGGATCAAAAGTGCTTGTTTTTTGTTATTGCTCATTGTTTTCACATTCGCTAATTGTCGTTTTTGCGTATTGGTGTATTTTTGTGTATTGTGTATTTTGGCAGTTTTTGTTTTTGGTGTAATTTGTTACGTGTTATTTGTTTACTGTGCGTGTCGCTTGTGCGTCGTGCGGTAATCATATAGCGCTGTGTTCTTTATACAATTATTGCTAGTCTTTCCCTAGCGATAGTTTTTGTTTTGATATTCTTTTGTTCGTATTTTTTGTTGTTGTTGTTTTTGCATAAATATTTGCATTCTAGATCCCTATAGGATGCATGCCTCAAATTCTTCTATTTGCGGCCTGGAACGCTGCAAAAAATCTGTGAAGCTTGGCATCCTCTGTGCAATCTGTAGTAACTGGTTTCATAAGGCTTGCTCCGGTTTATCGTCGGCACATTATTCGCAGCTTGCAAGTAGTCCTTTGGACTACATCTGTATGGACTGCAGATATGAAGCTGATCTTCAGAATTTGCCCCAGGCTAACCTCACAAAGTCAGTTAAACTTTTAGATTCAGCCATAGATACTTTAAAACTCTCTGCCCAGATCTCCAAACTCGAAAATAATTTAGGGACTATGTCATCATCCTTATTGTCCCTACTGGTCAAATTTGCTGATTCTTTCGCGAAGACCGAATCTATAAATTTTTCAATATCTAATCTTTCGAACTTGGTCTCGAGTGAGCTCAATTCCTGAAAACTGACATGTCCAATCTTAATGCCTCATTTGTAGCCGTTAAATCAGTACTAAAACTTTCGCAAGAGGAAATTTTGCAGCCACCAAGCAGCACGTTTTAGATTCCAAAAGAGACTGTAATCTAATTGTTAAGGGAGTTAAGGATAGCGTTATTGATTTCAAGAATTATGTTACGAGTATTATCACCAAGTGCTGTCCCGAAGTTTCAGGTTTAAAAATTTGTAAGCTCACTTGCAAGCGTCCCCACTCTTCCCCTCCTATATTGGTAACCTTTATCAATTCCTTTGCCAAAGATGACGTGTTATCCAGTTGGTCCAGCGTCAGACCCGACTACCCTGGTATTAGGTTAACCAGAGACCTTTCTTTAGCCGTACGCTTTTTTAAAAGCTCTAGTTCCTGGATCCCTGTTGGTAACCCAGTTCCCCTAGTTCAATTGTCTCCACTACGACTAAATTTTTTTGATGCACCAAATTTTCGGATTCCACCCCGGAGTCAAAACTCTCCCCCGGTATTACATCGGTTCCGACAACTATCCCTTTTTCTCCTCCTCCCTCATAGATTAAGTTTTTTTATACAAATGCACTAAGTCTTAGAAATAAATTGTTTGAGATTCAAGATCTGACGACATCCTTTTTTTCGCATATTATAGGGATCACAAAATCATGGCTAACTGAGGACATTCTTGATAGTAAAATAGTGGTTAAGGGGTATAACATTGTTAAAAAAAATTCTTCAAAGGGCAACTGTGGTGACTGTATTTTTTATGTTAGAGATGACATTGCCTTTTCCACTCTCTCCTCCCGTCACAGTAGTCTCCGTGTAGGTTATGACATATTAACATTAATTCTGGGGTCCCACACTGTATGCTCCTTAGTCTATCGTTCCCTCTCTCTTACTAATGCTACAAATAACTTACTTCTACAAGATCTTCAATTTATTTTTTCTATACCTTTTAAGCACCAAATCCTTATGGGGGACTTTAACAGCCCATCCATTGATTGGCCTTTTCTGTTTGGATTCTCTAGTGTTTCTGATAGTAATCTCCTCAAACTTAGCATTAAATATGCTTTTACGCAGCATGTTTCCTCTCCCACTAGGTATAAAGTAGGTTTCTCCCCTTCTTGCCTTGATCTTATTTTTACAAATGATGCCTCCCCTATCAGTCAAATCTCTTATCTTTCTCCGCTAGGTAAAAGTGATCATAGCCTTCTTGTGTTTGAAATCTTTCTCTTTTTTGCTGCTAACAATTTATCTCCTAGGCTGGCTCCTATTCTTGATTTCAGGAAAGTTGACTTTTCTAAACTTTGTAGTTACTTCAAGTCTGTAAATTGGGACTTCATTTATACAAATAACATTGAAACTTCCTATTCTAATTTCTTAAACATATTTAATAAAGGGATTAAACTCTTTGTTCTTCTTCCCACTCGAAGCCTAAGCTCCCAAGGTTTATAGTAAGATCCATTGCCAAACGTAACAAAGCTTTCGCGTTATCTAAATTGGTCAATCTCTATTGTCTCCATTATGCGTACCTCTCGGAACGGAATAATTGTTTTGACCTAATCAAGGCCTTTAAAGATAAGATGCTTTTTAAGCTCCTAAGTAGGGCTTCTAAAAACAGAAGCCTTCTCTTTAAGTTCATCAAAAACAAAAAATCAACTGAACTTTCTCTTACTTGTCTCAAAGATGATAAGGGGATTCTATTGTCTAGGGAATCGGCTTGCAATAATTTTTGAGATTATTTTAAATCAGTTTTCCAAACTACTAGCTCACATTGTTCTCAACTTTCCGATCCCTTTTTTACCATTAATTCTTTGCATTCCGATGCTTCCATTATTTTTACTATTTTAACTAGTCTTAAATCTTTCTCCTGCGGGCCCGATGGTGTTTTTTCCAGGGTCCTCAAGGAATGCGCGGTGGTTTTTGCGCCTCATTTAAATTATATTTTCAATCTGTTTTCCTCCACCGGTTGCATCCCTGGCATCTGGAAAAGGGCGTATATAAGGCCTATCTATAAATCGGGATGCAAGTTTAAACCTGAAAGTTTTAGACCAATTAGTATCTTATTATCCCCAAGTAAAATAATGGAAAGGCTTGTTAGGTCTCATATCCTTAACCACATCACCAAATTAAATTCCATTAACCCTGTTCAACATGGGTTTCTGCCCCGTAGGTCCTGCCTAACTAACCTAATAACCTACACTAACAGCATTTATTGTGCTGAAAGCTACTTCTACTGAAGTATCCAAGCCAATAACCATAAATAATAATAATAATAATAATCCTTGACTCTAGCCCTTCAGTAGATGCTATTTACTTTGACTTTGCGAAAGCCTTCGACAAAGTCCCACATAATTTGCTTATAGGCAAGCTTAGGTCGTTTGGCATCATTGGACCTATCCTTTCCTGGATTACAGATTTTTTATCCAATCGCTCTTTTAAGGTTAGGTTGGGAAAAGATCTATTTTCTTCTTGTAATATTACCTCTGGGGTTCCCCAAGGCTCAGTTTTAGGCCTCCTTCTATTCATCTTTTACATCAATGATTTACCATTAGTTGTCAACTCTAATATTTTTTTATATGCTGACAATGTTAAAATCTGGAGTTCCAATCCAGAAGTCCTACGTCACGATATTTTTAATATTAATAAATGGGCGCTTGATAACTATCTCCTGTTGAATCATTCTAAATGTAAGCATATTTCCTTTAGTGAGTTATCTGGAAATATCTTCAAAATGTCTCCAGACGATACTCTTCCGTTAGAAACTGTTAAATCTATTAAAGACTTAGGAGTTTTATTTGACTCATCTTTTAACTTTACGTGTCATTACAATAGGGCTATTTATAAGTGTTATAGTATGATAAAGTTCTTTAATAGGAACTTAGGTAGCATGTTTCCGAAATGCGTTTGGCTAATTTACATGCTTTACATTAGACCCCATCTAGAATACTGTACCCAGGTTACTGCCCCTGTTCTTACTTCCGACATCAAAAATCTACAAAAAGTTCAAAGAACTGTCTCCAGATTGCCAAGGTCCTATAGAAACATGCCCTACCAACAAAGACTTCATTCCCTTAAGTTGTTCCCTTTAGTTAATAGGTGGCTCCGAGGTAATCTCATTTTGGTGCATCAACTTATCTCTTCTGGAACCCTCAGTCCCTTTTTTAACCTTGCCCGTAATTCACTCAGAGGGCATAATCTAAAATTAAATAAACCCAGGACTTCCACTAAGACAAGGTTACATCACTTTTCTTACAAAGTTATTAATTACTGGAACCGACTGTCTACTGAAATCGTTAATGCACAATCTACTCAATCTTTTAAGCGTTTATATGATAGCCAAGCTCTAACCAAATTCCGGTATCCCACTGTCTTTTAGAAAATTTTTATTTTAATTTTATATTTTATCATTACTATTCTATTTCCCCTTCATTAATATTGTTAATACCATTTGAACCGAGGATCAAAAGAAGTCTGACTACTAATCAACTCGTGAACCATCCTGTATCTTGTATTCTGTACTTCAGTGAAAAATGACGACTGGAGCGTGTGTTCAATGGTGTAAAACGGTTATATATATAGCCGATCCTACCGATATAAATAATTGACACATTGAAACAAAAAATGTTAATGTTAAAAACATATTAGTTTCAAAAATCAACATTTAATTTATTTTTAAAAAATATAAGACTCCAAACAAAAATAATAGAAAATGTAAACTGTAAGATGAATTTATGTCGTATATTCTTTTCAGTCACAAAAATATAAAGAATCACTATATATATATATATATACATAAAATTCTATAATGTAATTAACTAAACATTAATAACTACACATACATACGTATACATGCGCAACATGCATATGTTAAGTTCACGCCAAATTTAATAAAGCTACAAATTGTTTTTGTGCATACAAAATGGGTTTAATGTCGGAATGTAAACACAATCAAGTGTTTTTAACATATTAGCAGTTTGAGTAGTTATCAATCATTATCTTCCGAATATCTGTGCTGTACATGCCCTCAAACAGTATGTACTCTCCCCTATTTGATATAGATCTGGAACAAATCCCTCCTGTCTTGATCTCGTTTTTTTAAACGACTCCATAGATATCGATTTCATGTCCTACCTTCCTCCTCTTGGGAAAAGTGACCACCTCTTATTGACCTTTGTAGTCCATTATCCGGTCCTTATCTCTAACACTTGTGAACTTAAACTGAAACCCATACCTGATTTCAGGAAAGCTGATAACAGGGGACTTAGGGCCTTCCTAACTAATGCTAATTGGAAAATTTTATATACTAATAATCTTGAAGAAGCTTATGCCTTTTTCAACAAGGTAATTATTGAAGGGATAAATCTCTTTGTTCCTTTTAGAATTCCTAAACACACTAAGTCTGGACTTCCTAGAGCTATATCCAGATTAATTCACAAACGGAATAAGGCTTTCTATTTTTGAAAAGCTACTAAGCTACCTTGCTTCCACTATATGTACCTAAATACTCGTAATGACTGTACTAGACTTATTAGAAGGCACAGAGGAAACCTACTACACAAACTTCTAAATAGAGCTAAGTTTAATAAAACGCTTCTATTTAAATTCATCAGAATTAAGTGGGTAGACACTCTTTCCTTCCCTCGTCTCAAAGATCAACAAGGTAAGATGTTATCAAGACTTTCTAGCTGTAACCTGTTTAAGAAAGTTTTCAACTCGGTTTTTTAAACCCCTGTTGATACTCTGTCACTTCCTACATCTGATTGTCTACCTATAACACCTCTAACAATCTCTAATCTCTCAATCTCTAACTGCCTTAGAAACCTTAAGTTTATGTCTAGTGGTGCACATGGAATATATCCTAGAATTTTGAAAGAATATACGGATATTCTTTTCCCTCCCCTAACTTATATGTTTAATTTTTTGGTTCAGTTTAGTCAAGTGCCCTCTATATGGAAAGTTGCCTTTATAAGGCTTATACACAAGACTGGGTCTAAATCTCTACCTGATAGTTATAGGCCTATAAGCATTCTCTCTACACCGAGTAAAATTATGGAAAGGTTTATTAGATCCCATTTACTGGACCATCTCTTTAAACTTAATATCGTTAGTCCTGCTCAACATATATTTATGCCTAAGAGGTCTTGTCTTACTAATCTTATTACTTACTCAAACCACATCACATAATTGTTTCAGAGTCATCAGTCTGTTGACGCCGTTTATTTTGACTTTGCTAAAGTTTTTGATAAAGTTCCACATAATCTTCTTATCTCTAAGCTTAAGTCTGTAGGGATAGTTGGGTCTATTCTTACTTGGATTAAAGATTTTTTCTCCAATCGTACTTTTATGGTTCGGATAAGGTTGAATACCTGCTCCTCTTGTCCTATCTCTTCTGGGGTTCCTCAAGGGTCTGTCTTAAGCCCCCTTTTATTTATTCTTTTTATAAATAATTTACCTTCAGCCGTTTACTCTAGTATTCTGCTTTATGCAAACGACGTTAAGATTTGGGGGACCAACTCAAAATTACTTCAGACGGACATTTTCAATATCTTCAATTGGTTGTTAAAAAATCAGCTTCTACTCAATAAAGAAAAATGTCAGCACATTACTTTCGGACAACCGTCTGACACTGTTTTTTCTCTTCCTCCTAACTTACAGTTACTAAAATCAATCAAATCTATAAAGGATCTAGGAGTTATTTTTGATTCTTTACTTAATTTCACTTAACATCACTCTTTAGCTACTTCTAAATGTTTTAGGTTCATTAAGTTTTTTACAAGAAATCTTGAATAGATTCCACCTAAATATCTACGCCTACTTTACATGCTGTACCTGAGACCTCATCTTGAGTACTGTGTTCAAGTTACGTCTCCCATCATAAAATCTGACGCATTTAGACTAAACAAGGTACAGAGGGTTGTCACTAAAAAGCCTCGTGGGTTTAAGTACCTTTCTTATTATCAAAGGCTTAAATCTCTAAAATTATTTCCCCTAAGTAATAGGCGTCTCCGGGGTGATGCTATCCTGACTTATCAACTTTTCAATTCATGCGCCTTTCTTTACGTTAGCCCAAAATTTACTCAGAGGGCATAACCTTAAATTATCTAAACCTAGATTTTTTTTCAGACTGAGAAGTCATCACTTTTCCCACAGAGTAATCACTCCATAAAACATCTTGCTTGGCAACGTCATCTCTGCGTCCTTACTTCCAGCTTTCAAAAAGGCATATGACAATTATCTGCTTTCCAAGTTCACCTGATCTATTCATTTACTTCTGTCTAACTTTTGTTATCCTAATATTCAATCATTTTTTATTTTATTTATTTGATTGTTATTAATCTTTTAATAAACTTGATAAACAGAACCGAAAATCGAAATGAGTTTTACTCCTACTCAACTCACGTATCAACCTATAACCTGTAACCTGTATATAGTGATTTTTTATATGTTTGTGACTGAAGAGAATATACGAAATGAATTCATTTCACAGTTTATGTTTTTTATTATTTATTTAATAATAAAGAAAACTCACTGCTTTAAATAAAAAATTGTATATTGTTTTTGCTTCCAATTTTCTTCGCAAATTGTCAGTTATTAATATTTCAATTGTTACAAGTAATTTCAAAAAATTTTACAAAACATTATAACGTATTTAAATTTTTTAAAAATTATTAATAAACAAAATAATTTATATTAAAACTAGTACAACAAATCTGCATTTAAAAACTAAGTAAAAACAAAACGGTTGGTTTAGAGATTTTTAAAACATTATGTTTTTATATAAAATTAACTTTAAAACACTATTTTATTTTAACATTAATTTTTAATAATTGTAAAAATAATTTGTTTAATATATTTTGCTAATTATTTGTAACTTACATGCTGTATCTCATATACTTTGTGTTTAAATGAATCAAAGTACAAACCTGAAACCTGAAGTGCAAATATAATAGTTATTACAATCAATACATTTTTAATTTTTTTGGCAAATTGCGTTACGTATGACTTGCGCTAAATTATATAAATCAAAAAAGAATAAGTAATTATTTATTGAATTATTTATATATTTTAAAAATAGTGATAATAATGAATTAAAAAAGAATAAGGTGAAGTTTGGAGAATTAGTAAGTTTCATTAAATGTTTGTATTTCAGTTTAAATATGCTAGTACAAAGGATAAAATTTTATTTGTATTTGGTAATATTTGTGCTTTAATTGTGGGTGTTTCAAAACCTTTATCTGATATATCGAGAAATTATAAACGGACTTTTAAATAATTTATCAGATTCATTATATTTTCTGATACTTTGGCTTGCTTTGCATGGAGTTGGAACTTTTATTGTTGCTTTTTGTAAATATATTATTGTCAATTATTTTGTTTTAAAACAAACTAAAACAATTCAGTTACTTTATTATAAAGTAAGTACTATTTTTTAATAATAATATTTATTTACGTGTATCAAAAAATGTAAATAAGTAAAAATATTTTTTATGTTAATACAAATTTTATAAACACATTAAAAATTTACTTTAATAAATTTTTAAAAGTTAAGTACTGAAAATTAAAAAATATTCAAAAAGTGTTTAAAGCTACTTTATGTATAATTTGTACGCACTTTGTTTTTGTATTTTATTTGTTAATTATTTTATAATTAGAATAAAATATATAATATTTATATTATTTTTGAATGTTGTAGGCACTTTTAAACCAGGATATTGAATGGTTTGATACACATTCTAATGGTGAATTACTTAACAATTTAACTCTAAATATAAATAATATTAAATTGGGAATCGGAGTTAAATTAAGTGATTTTATTCAATACATGAGTGGATTTATCGCCGGCCTAATAATTGGACTTATAGTCAATTGGAAATTGGCACTGGCAGCTTGTGCTTTGTTACCAGTTGTAGTGCTTGCATTTTCTTTTTTAGGTGTTGCGTTTAAAATAACAGCTACTAAACAACAAAAAACGTATGCATTGGCAAGTTCAATTGCTAATGAAGTTTTGTCATTAATTCGAACTGTTGTTGTTTTTGGGGGAGAAAACAAAGAAAAACTGCGTTATTGCAATGAATTGAAACTTGCTGAAAAAGCGCAAACCAAGAAAGCTATAATTTTTGGGTTTGGTAATTACTATATAACCAAAATTATAATAACTGTTGATGTTTTTATAAAAACATTTTTTTAAGTTATAAACTTTAATTTTTTTAATAAATAAAATTGATGGTTGTAATTGTTTTGTTTTGTGCATTTTTAATATTACATAATAATCAAATATATTGTATATATAAAACATTCATAAAATATTGTTTTTATATTATTTTTTATTATTAACAAATATATTTTTTTATTTTAGTTGGTGGATTAATATATTTAGCTATATTTGGTTCAGCTGCGTTGGTGTTTTGGTATGGTATAAAATTACTACTTGATAATGAAATAGAACCAGGATCTATTATTACGGTATATATATAAATATATAATGTCTATTTTGTATATATCTACAAATTTTATATAATTTATATTTAAGCAGATGATGTAGTAGTAGTTTTATTTTGTCGAAATGTGTAAATTCTTGATAATACTATTTGTAAAAAATGTAATTGTTTTGATTATTAATATTAATAAAATGATGTTTAAGTGTTATTTTAGTAAAATGTTAATATGCCTAATATGTTTATGTGATATAAGTAATGTCGATTAAATTTAATGTGTTTATTTCAACAGGTATTATTTAGCTTATATATATTACTTATTAAATTTTATTTATATGTATAAAGCTTATTTTACGTAAATTGCAATTTTCAACAGGTGTTTAGTAATATACTTTTTGGCAGCATATTTTTGGGAAATGCAATGCCAAATATACCATATATTTTGAATGCAGTTACATCGTTTCAACCTATTTATGAAACAATTGAAAATGTATGTATTTTGTAAAATAATTGTTTTTAATTTTTTTTAATTATAATTTTTTTAATTTTTTTATAAACATAATTTATTTGCATTTGTGTATTTGCAATTCTAATTTTTTAATTTATAGTAAATTTATTTTTTATTTTTTGGTTAAATTATTTTAAATTAAATGTATATCAATTATTAAAATTAAAATATATTTAATACAAGTAATTGCATAAATGCATAATATTATACTATTTTTTTAAAATATCTTACAACATTTTATTAATGTACGTTAAGTGATAAACTATCTTATATACTACTGCATTATAACTATTCTATTTTTTTTTAATTTAAAAAACAGTTTTTAGTAGTTGTATTTGTTTTTTTTACAAACTTTACAGATACCATGTATAAATAAAATTGATAAAAACAGTAGTTTGCCAAATTTTTCCGGAGACATTATATTTAAGAATGTAGGTTTTACGTACAGCACACGCGACAGCGTACAGGTAATATTTAATATGTTTTATATTTTTTGTTTTATTACTATTATTTTAAAAATTATGTTATATTTACCATAATTTTGCAAATAATATGATATTATGATGTAATATTAGTTTTATATATTTTTATAATATACTTGGTTGTTGTTTTAGAAAATAAAGGGCTAAAATATAAAATGAGCAACCCGATTTTTATGAAAGATGCATATTATTAAAAATTTAAAGAGGATTCCATTTTAGCAATTTACGGTGAAAAAAAAATTTTAATGACATAATTATGTAATTGCTAAAAAATAATTTAGTCTTTAAAATTCAGAATATTTAATGTTAAAAATGTAAAGTATTCTCACATACAATAATTTTTTTTATACCTATGTAAACCAAAGAAGTTTGTAATATATATATATATATATATATAAAATCAAATTTATCTATTATATGACAATGACAATTTTCATTATTTGAAAATAGTGCATAAAATATTACGTTTGTTTGTTTGCTTTTTTTTAATTTTTAATAAACCAGAAAATAATTTAATCACATTTTACATTTTATAAGGCAAGTGAACTAAACAAATCTATTGTTTTATTTTTACTAGATTTTTAAAGATTTTAATTTGACTATAAAACCAGATCAAACCGTGGCTTTTGTTGGTCCGAGTGGATCGGGTAAGAGTACCGTTATCAGTTTACTCCAACGTTTGTATGATCCAACTGAAGGCGAGGTGAGTGGGAGATGCAGTTGTTGTTTAGTTTGTTAAATCCTATTAAAAAGATAATTTGTTGTAAGTTAAACAGTTGTAAGTTAAACAAGGTTTCTTAATTCTATTGTTAAATTGTTGGGCTGGTCTAGCGATACAACGCCTGACTTAGACCTGTGTAGAAATTAGGATTTTAATCTCACCACCGGCATTAAAATGCGTTCGGTTTTGTTATAATATTTCCCCTTAAACATTCCAAGTAATAAACATAAGCACTATACATATATACATGCTGTATATATGGAACTGGTCTAAAGTTAACTTGTCTATTAACTATTATTGTACACACATGCGCTGTACGACTAGGCCACTTTGGCACAATTATTAAAACTTATTTTGTTTTTCAAAAGTGTTTGAACAGTGCCTTTGCTTATGCATACAATGATAAAGATAGTAAAAATAAAAAATACTGGGTCCAGTAGTCAAGTGATACTGCGCTCAGCTCCAACTTGGCTCAAACTTCGAGTTTCGCCACCGGCACTACATGAAGGCCTTTGTTCAATCATGTCAAAATGTTCATTTACTGAAAAATATTTTCCCCAAAACATTCAAACACTATAAGCCAAAATAACATTAAAGATAAAAACTTGTGTTATTTTTCTCAAATATAAGTTATTGTGTTTATGTGTATTATTTAACTTAGATAAGTCAATACACCATCTGTTTTGTATGACAT
>JAKXYG010000042.1:365000-367198 GCA_025895645.1 Cardicola forsteri | reverse complement strand
TTATTATTATTATTATTATTATTATTATTATTATTATTATTATTATTATTTTAATCTTTAGTACATCACTAGAAATACATTTAGTAAATAAATACATTTTTATTATTATTACAAAACAGTAAAGTAAAAAAATACAACATAAAACATAAATAGTACAAATTGAAGGAACCAAATGAAATATACAAAATCATATAAAACAAATTAAATATGAATGTAATTAATAGAGTGAAACTTCAGATAGAAATACAATTAT
This sequence comes from Cardicola forsteri, assembly GCA_025895645.1. Classification (NCBI taxonomy): domain Eukaryota; kingdom Metazoa; phylum Platyhelminthes; class Trematoda; order Strigeidida; family Aporocotylidae; genus Cardicola; species Cardicola forsteri. Next base: position 366,945 of record JAKXYG010000042.1, on the reverse strand, counting down.
TTGAAATTATTATACTTTGAATGAGTCATTATATGGCATTACATTTCAGCGTGTGTATTCCAGATTTACATTATGGTGCGTGATGCCTATCTGTCTAATTTACGTCTTGGTTTTGTTAAATTGTTTTAATGAACAATTGTTTTGGATTTTATACAATTTAGTACAAATTTGTATAACATGAATAATTAATTTGTGTTTATTCAGTTCATGTAATGAGCATATAAATAACAGTGTAACATTTTGTATTAAAAAGCCAATTGGGCCGCATTGAAATGGACTCGTTGTATGTGCCCAGCATATGTAAGCCGAACGATCAAACTCTGGTGTTTACATTTCAAGTAAAAATCAAATCAATAACATCACTCATTTTTATTTGCAACTTACAAGTTGGCGGATTAAATGTTGAAGAAAAAGTGCACATTACTCCTCAAGCATTAATTTCAAAAGTAACATTTGTCGTTTTAAATATAATTTTTAATTGCTTTAAATGTGTTATTTATTTATTTTTTAATTAAGTATATTTTTGATTATCATGCAAACCAATAATTTGTGTTCGTTTGTATTTTTAATTAGCGATCTTCACGCTTATTTGTATTTACCAAGTGTTGAAATTTTACTACTCACTATTACTACTTATTTAATAATTAGTAGTTAAGGTATAAGTGCAAATTTATTCCATACATTCCAAATACATACAAATAGGAAATGCGTTTCTCATAAAACAAAATAGTAAATATAATTAATTAATTAATTAATTTTCATTAGAATTATTAAAAAATAACTAAAAATAGTTACACTTTGGTAAAACTCAGCCTAAAAAAGATCGCAAATGTGCCGGGGTGGTCTAGCGGTACAGCGCTCGAAATTGGACCGCGGTGGACATGGGCTCACGTTTGGCTTCGCTAAAATGTCCACAGCTAAAAGATGTTTCTCGTGCAAACATTCAAAGTAGCAAACATAAAAACATAAAAATAAAATAAAATAAGTCCGACGTGTGGATAAAAAATGAGGATTTGCGGCAGCATGAAATTATTAAGCCACAACTTTTGAATTACATAATCATATAGAGAAAATTAGCTAGAGACAGCAATTGGATAAAAAGTGGAAAAATTGCAAAAACAGAAAAAGATAATTTTACATTTTTGTAAAAGTATGAATTGCATTTAGAAAAAATTAATAAACCAAAATATGAGGTAAAAAAACTAACATTTACATAAACATTTGTACTTTAGGCAACTAAAATATTTCCGGAATTATATTTGGACATTTTCACAAATGATAAATCAGTTGGAAAACAACTGGTATCCAATAGTTTCAATTTGCTACAACTTACAATCAATTTTTTTCCAAATGCGCCAAATATTTATGGCGTTAAACTTTCGATATCATCTCCCAAAACCGGAATCAAATTTTATGAACCTAAATTAGCAAGTGCGTGGGATGGACTATATCCCACATTGTTCAAAACACAGACAAATCCTGTGCAGATAAATTTTAATTTCAAATATGTGCATTTTAGCTGTAAGTTTATACATGCACACACACACATATATATATATATATATATATAACAATTGGTAATTTGTATTATTCGCATCGGTTCTACTAAAGGCTCTAATAAACACATTTCTATCAGTTATTGTTTTAGAAGTTGTAAAAGTTAAAACTACTTTTCTTATTGTAAGTAATAGATTTAATTAGTGCAACATTTAGTGTCAAATAACGAGCACACAAGATTATAAATATAGGTTGTCAGTTAGAATAGTAAGCTTACAACATTTTTACCACTTTTCAATTCTACATTTGTGCATTAAAATAAATAAAAGTTGCACAACTTGTATTATTTTCAAATTTCAAAACAGACGTTAATAAAAAATGAGGCTCTATTTTTGATACAACACATATAAAAAGTTTAAAAAATATTTTGTCCATTTTCTTAGGGAAA
>JAKXYG010000042.1:117500-360000 GCA_025895645.1 Cardicola forsteri | reverse complement strand
ATCACTTAAACCAGGATCAGACATTGTAAATATTACATGGATAAAAAAAGATGAAAACTTTAATCCGTCAATAGTGGGTTCGCAATGTAAACTTTACCAAAATGCTAAAGAATTCCAAAGTAAGCATCTATTAATTAAAATGTTTTCGTAAAATAAAATTAATAGTTTGTGCGGATGATCAATTTTCGTTAACCAATCGCGTAGAAAAGCAAAATTGTTTTATAAAATATGTACAAATTAACTAGTTTTTTTTTAAATTAAATTTTGTAATTAAAAACATTTAGAATTTATTATAGAATAGTTGAAACATCGAGGTTTTTTTGCAATTGCAAATAAAAATAATAGGAGACGTATATTGTGGAATGAGTTTATTTCGTATTGATTCTTTAGTTACAAACATTAAATATAGGTATACATACAACTCCTAAGCTAATTAGTGTTGAAATCGTAGTTATTAAAGTAAAACGTTTGTAGCAATCACATAACTAAAAATAGAATTTAGTTTAATCAGAATATATACAATATTATATAATAAATAAAATACAATTACAATTTTATTGATATCTACTGTTAATATAAAAAATAATTGTATAAAAATTAAACTTGTTCAAAATCACAAATCGGGTAAATTATTAATATAAAATATAACATCAAATATAAAAAAACATAACATGGAATATTTTTAGTTACCATATAATTGATTGAATAATAAAAAACAAAGTGTTTAATAATTAATGTGATCGCTTTTCTTTTTAACCACTTGATCAAGGCGGTTTGGAATGCTGTCGATGAGATTGTTGATATATTCTTGTTTCATCTCATATTGAATAACAAACTGAATACAATCACACAAATCTTTAATTTCAGTATGCTTATTGATGTTGCACTTTAGCATACTGAAAAAAATTGCAATAACGTTTATGTCCGGACTGTTAGGTGGTAATTGAATAAAACAATTTTTTTTCGATTTTAACCCTTCTAATGTCCAACAGTAAATATAAAACAAATAAAGTAAACCTATGTAAATATGACATTACCTTTTTGAACGTATGACATAGAGAATTGTCTTGGAAAAAATTAGTAAACCCGGTGTAACTGTGTTGCATTTCATTATGAAAAACGTCCTTCATTAATGAAACAAATGTTTCACTATCTAAGGTACCGAATATAATTTTCCATTTGATAGGTTTATTATACTTAATACCAAACCAGCACATCACTTGTTGAGGAAGTAAATGTTTTTGAAAATTAAGCCTGCATAGTACTTTATTTTTATATCCAAAAGGTTTATCCCGAATTATTGTTTCATCAGTAGAATATAAAAAGCGCCAATAAGATAATCTTCGTTCAATCCACTTGTTGCAAAACACAAATCTACATTCTTTTTGTTTTCTATTAATAAATGGTTTAACTGTTGGTGATTCACGTGTTAAACTAAATTTTCTTGCACGGCTTCTCACCGTCGAATAACTAAATTCTTATAAATTATCTTTTACAATATTCAAAATAGGCTTGTTGCAATTTCTTTAAATTTTATTAAAATTTTTCGATTATTGGTGTTACTTGTTTTTCTTTTTCTACCAACATAATCATAGTTTCTTCGTTTTTGTTCATTCGAAACACGATAAATTGTTGTTAGACTTACTCTATACAATTCCGCTAAATGCTTAGGCAAAAATCTATAGTTTTTTAATTTTTTTATAACATGGTGTTCATTGTCATTAAGATGGTAATCTTCTCTATCGTTGGTATTCATTTTATCGAACGAAAACAAATAAGGGAACTAATCTGATTCTCAAGGTCAATTATAATTTAAAATAAAAAAAAATTTAAATTACCGAAAATAATTTATTTAAAAAAATAATAAATAATTTTTTAAATATATTTTTAAGTAATTAAATATTAATTTTAATTAGCATTATGACGGTACAACTGGATCAAAGTTGAATGTATAAATTTTATATTAAACATTGTTTATTTTAATGAAATTAAGCACACAATTTAATAATAGGCCAATTATTATATTATTATCCACGTTTATAGGTGTGTTGTTCTTAAAATATGCTATTTTGGCCGACTCAGCATTTTTAAATAAATATTTCAAAGTAAATATAAATCAACTATTGCATATTTTACATTATTTTAAATTCTTAATATTTATGTTTACCAAAAAATAATTGAAGATAACAAATGAAATTAGATTATTTTTTTTAGAATTTTTAACACTAATTTATTCAGAGGCTGTATAATTCTTATTTGCATTATTTTAATATATAGCATTTTAATTCCAGTTTTAAAAACCACTTAAATAACACATTAATAAACGGTTAACAACGCTGTTTTATTGTTTTTATCTTCAGTTTGTTATACTGGCATATTCAAAAGTGGAACACAAGTGTCGGATTGGACAAATAAATGCTTCGATTTGTTCAAATGAATTCTATTAATCATTTGAAATTCGTTTCAATCAAAATGAATGTTATCTTTGTCAACAATAATGCCACATTTTTCTATACTGATCTAATATTTATATTTTATGTAGTTCACTGCTTTAAAGATGTTTGTCGTTTATTGAAACAAATATATAGTGTATTTTATTATTACATCTGTACCACAATTTATTCTAAATATTTTATTATACATTTTTATGTTAAACATATTGATAATAACTATAATATGTTATATTGGCATCCTTGATGGAGACGTACAAATGGTTGATTGTACCAATACGTGCTCCGATTTGCCATCATCCAATTCATTTAATTGTTGTTTTCAATTTCATTTATCACATTTTATTTTTTCTAATCATTTTTTAAATCAATAAAAATTTGCACTCATTAACTTGATTTTTAAACACATTTAGACTATAAAAGGGCTGTTAAAATTCGTGGAATAAACCATATGTGTATCTTGTGTGCTGTGGACTACAATACTATCTAGAATGTTCAAGTCTAAACGGGAGACGTTATTCCAACTTGAAGTTTAAGGTGTTATTTAAGGGACTATTGTTGAAATTGTCATACCTCATTACTGAAATGTATTATAAATTTAAATTTTAAAAAATAATGATTTTAGAAATAAACAATACTAATAATAAATAATTTTATTTACTTAAAACGCACGAATATATAGTGAAAAAGTTACAAAGATTATAACGTTAACAATTTAAGTAACATTCACTGCTTTTTATAAAGTCTACAAGCCGCTTTGAATTTTAGTGTACTTATTTACAAATAACATTTTTTAAAACTCGGTTTTTTATAACATAAAATATATTCCCTGTAAGTAACACGTTTGCACTTTGTTAATCTACCCTTTCAAAAAACAAATTATTAAATTGATTGCAATTGAATCCAAAATGTAGAGGTTAAAATCTACAACGGTTTGTTTTTTCTATGATAAATGACACATTTGCAGTCTAAATAGGTCACACATTCAATAAATTGTAAATTATACTGGTTAAGCACATTACCAAATTGTAAATGTACACCGGACCATTATTTTGAATATGTTTTAAATCCTTTAAGACATCTTTCTAAAATTATGACTACAATAATTAAAAACAAATTTTGATTTATTTCTTACTGTTTAAGATGTTGTTAGTGCAGATCCATGCTTGTAACTCTATGCATTTTTTAGCATCTTAATTATGTAGATGAGATACGTAAACAAATTGTATTTTTCTAAATTTTTATCGTTTCCAAAATTTAATCTGATTATTCAAATTATTTTGAATTTTTCAATAATAAAATTAACATACTTGTAGATCCATTCAGTGCATTTGTGGATAATTGAGAGGATGTTTTATTTACAATCATTTTATGCATACCAAAGAGCATAAGCTTTTTGACACCTCTTCAAATTTTTGGTGAAAACTGAACCAATGAGAATAAGGGAAAGAAAGGGTAATAAATGTTTGGCATTGAAATTTGTGAAATTTTGACTACTGACAATAAAAAAGTAGCTAAATGTTCCAAATTTAATTTTTTTAATTGAAAATCGATTGACGCAACTGTTTTTAAAAAAGAACCTTGATGAAAAATATAATAATTCATCATTATTAATAAATGTAAAGTTACAATTTTTGAATGTATACACTATTAATTATAATGCAACATGCTCCTTTTAAACTGAAAATGTGAAATGAAATGAGTTACAAAATCAACCATTTATTTATATTCGTTATGAAAAAATACGACATATAAATATATCCTTTTACTTACACATACACTGCTCTTATTTACAAAAGTTTTGTTTAAATAAGAAACATGGAATAATTTAAATTGATATTATAAATTGAATAAAATCACTCTACATGTACCACTATGTACCAATATTTCAAACTAACATTATTGGCGTTGTTTATTAAAACATTTATTTTTTATTAAACACATTATTATAAATTAAAGGATTTTTATAATTATTTATACTAAATTATTATAAAATAAAGTAATTATGGATTAATCAAATGTTTGGTGCAAAATTCATAATTAGGCACGTATTTTTAAAGTAAAAATTATTTTAATAATATTAACTTTTTACTAATTAATTTTGTAAACATATTAAAAATTTTAAAAATTTTAAATTGAATATTGTAAGCAGTTACTGCTTTTATTATTGTGAATTTTTAAATACTTGACTACCCATTTTTATTTTATTGACATCAAATATTTAATTTCACTCCTTGACCTTGGAACAGTTGATTACAATGAGTTTAAATAGTGGACGCTTTCCTTAACTGCTAAAAAATTACGAACAATTAAAGAAAAAGGTAAAAAATGTTTCGTTAACAGCACAATACAGAAAAAGACGTGAGAAACTTACGCAAATGTATAAAAACCGTTCAGATTATTTGTAAAAATTAATTTTTTTTCTTGACATGTGACAAGTACGAGCTATAAACACTGTAATTCACGGCTATTTATGATCCCGATTTTCCTCAAGACTATAATTGCATGGTTAAAAAAAAGGTTGCGCATCCATCGTGTCTTTATTAATATTATGAAAATAAATTTGAACAACTGTCAAAATAGACTCAAACAAGTAGTCACTTAAACAGGTTTAAATATATAACCATTTTAAAAAATATTTTAGGACTGAACTACAACAAAATGTGTCAGGGCATTTAATGATGCTCCAGTGCATACGTCGAAAATGTTAACGTGCTTTTTATTATAACCTAGAATTTAACTCATTTTTTTATTGTTTAGACTAAGGATTCTTTAAATAACAAAAAACTGAGGTTCATTCAATTGCATCCCGGACCTCGATGTAATTGAAATTTGTTTTAGTTACTGTCAACGAGACGTGAATTGGATAGAAAATCAAGGCACACTCAAGAAAAAATTGATTGTGTTAAAAAATGACTTTGTGAATAAAACTTTTGTTTTTAAATTAAACGAGTTGCGTTCAGTACATGTTAGAAAGATGTTAGAAATATTGCATAATATACAATGTGTAATACAATAAGTCTGTTTACAAGGATTTAAGTTAATCATAGTATTCTAAATAATAATAATAATAATAATAATAATAATAATAATAATACAGTAAAGTGTGCAAGCATATGAATCGAAGCATGTATAACGAGGTACATTTTCTAATGTATTTAACATGTGATTCATTTCAAAACTTTATAAAAACCATCTAAAAATACTATAAAACGTAAGTTGTAATGTGAATTCATTTCGTATATTCTTATCAGTCACAAGAATAGAAAACGTCAGTATATATATATATATATATATATATATATATATATATATATATATATATATATATATATATATATATATATAACCGTTTTAAAATTAATATTTAAGTTCAAATTAGTAAATGATTACTAAATTTTTATTTATTTATTAACATAAGTACTTTAGTATAAATAACATGAGTGATAAATAAACTGATTATTGATTATTATTTATGAGTTACTATCATAAAATACATATACTATCGATAAAATTTAAACTGCTTCATAATCAAAAGCTGAGTATAGCTAATAACATAAGATATTGAGTTAAATATTTAAAAAAATGCTATTATTAATTTACTAAATAAGTTTTTCAATATTACGTCACAAATTATTGCACGAATTGTAACCCTATTTTTTGTAACCACGTGACCCAGTTGCCTTATGTTGTTGCTAAGGCTGTCGGTATAGTAGTATGTAATTTAAATTTTAACCAAAAATGGGTTTAGATAGCTAATTCTATTCACACAAACACGATATGCAATTGTTTGTTTTCAACTACGTTTACTAAGCATCAATTAAAAATGTTGCAACTCAAAGCATTGAAACAACAGAAGTGAAAACATTTTGTAATTTGTTAAAAAACCGAATTAACGTACTAGTAAGTAGTATATTTTGAAGATTAATGCCAATGCATTCAAATGTTCTATTCACTTCAAAAATATTGGGATAAACTTTTTCTGATGCACTCATTACTAGTAAGTAGTGTACTTCAAAGGTCAATTCCAGTGTATTCAAATGATTTATTTACTTCAACTTAACTAATTTCCATCATTTTCTAATTGTACAAACTGAATATTTTAAAATTAATTAAATTATTTTGTCAATCTACTTACATGTAATAAGTAATTAAAAAAATTATTATTAATTATTATCGTTAAATAAAATAAATTATTAAGTAAATTTTAACAGGAAATTACATAAACAATTATTATAAAAAATTTTAAAGGCATTTATAAAATAATTAAATTTTAGGTATAAAAATATATCATAATAGTTTGAACTAGCTAACACTGTAGGCATGTAAAAATTAATTGTTTGCAATTTTTTTAATTTTAAGTGCATTCTGAAACTATTTTAATTTTATCAACCATACAAATAATTGACAAATTTTACTCACTTACCTTAAACAATATAAAATTATTAAAAATGCTTTATTAATTGAAACAAATAGGGCACTGAGATTAGCGAATTAAACAAAAATAATTACACATTTAGAAAACCAGTAAAATTTATTTTGTTTTCAACGGTATATCTAATTTATACATTTTTCTGGGCACATGCCCTTTGCCACTCTAAAAAATGTTTGGTAAAAATTGAACCAATAAGAATGAGCTAGGATAGACTAACCGGGACAAACATTTTTATGAATGTGTAAAGTCAGTTTTTCGATAATGAGTTAAGTGAGTTGAGGTAGATGATGCAAGTGAATGGAAAATGAGTAACAATAACTACTGACTATGAGGAAAGTAGTCAATTTTACATTATACTTTTGTAAATTGTAGTAAATTGTTGTATCTTTAAAACTGCAAGTTTCTTGCTTTGTGCTTTTAACATTGTTTTTTTTCTTTTTCAATATTATAAAAGATTCTTTTTATATAAAAATAAATTGCTCTTTAAAAATACTTTAAATAGACAAGTTCAAAATTACAAAATAATTTTATAGTGTTTAAAAATAAATAGCTGTGTAAAAATGATTTAAATAGGTGTTTAATAATAATTGTGTAATTTCCAAATTATGAATTGTTGCGTGTGTGAAAAATGAAGAATGTTTACATTTATTTATAAACAATTCGTATTTTTTAATGGATGTAAATTAAAAATAATTTTTAAAACGTTTTTATCTAAAGAATTTATGTTTTGTTACCCCGTACCTATTGGCAACTGTACCTACATAAAATTTAAAAAACTGTTCGTTTTAAATAAAAGTGTGTATAATTTAAACAAAATATTTCAATTACCACATAACTAACATACAATGGAATGTGTATATTCCATTTTGTATAACTAAATAATAACTTAATTTTTTTGAAAACAATATAAATGGTATTAGAATGTATATTATATATAGATGTATAATTTAAAAATGTTTTAATATAGTTTTGTAAAAGTTGAGGTGTTCTTTTGTTTTACATTATGTAAAAATGAACCTGCTTTTCACTTTTTTAACAAATTGCATCTTTTTTGAAATCATTTACCTAATGTTATTTACGTTTGCAACATGCCGTAAGATAAGTTAGCACAGCGCATGTGAAATATAATGCACTAAACAATGTGGTGCTTGTTTTGTTGTTAAACTGTAAAAAAGGTAACCCTTGGATATTTGTTACAATTTAACATTACTGCATTTTATTATACTTGAGAAAAACAAAAACATCTGGTTTTTATGAAAAATGCAACTCATGTTATATCTTAGTCCATTGTCATAGTTGTACAACTTCCCCCCCCACTATAGAAATTATTGTTTTAAGATAAAAGCATAATAAAACATTACCATGAGGTTAAAAAATAAATATTAATAATTTAAAAATGTTTGTTTATATATATATATATATATATATATATATATAGCGGCGTGGTAGTAGAGTTGGTAGTGCTTCAGACTCCAAATTCAGTAGCATTGGTTTAACCTTGAAGGTTTTAATTAATGCTAACTTGTCAGTCATTTCGAATAAATAATTCTTACTTTTTACGCCTAACAAAAAGATGCAAAGTAACTTTGGCCTAACGTTTGCACAACAATGTTACTGTCAAAAATATTTGCAATTTTGAATGTGTGCAATTATAAATTTATGTATGTGGATAGAAAGGTACTTGTCCATTTATTATTATGGTTATTGACTTAGTTAACTCCGTTTAGTTTCGATTAGAAATGATTCAATTTAGCCAGTCCCAAGCCTGGATAAAGGAGGAGGGTTTGAGCGCGCAAGGTTAGCAATCTGGTTTATGGAAAACATTTATATTGCTACAGAAACAATAAGAAGACGCCATTCCGGCAAACAGCGGTAAAGAAGTGATGGCAGAGTCACACAGATGACAGGATTAAGTAGATACCGAAAGGAAGCTCAATCTTTGATTCGCGGAATATTCAATGCCAACGAGACTTTGTTGTTGTTAATGTTTTTGTTGCTTATTTTTAAAGCACAAGAGTTTTGTATAATATATAGTATAATAATAATATTGGCTTAGACATTATCACCACTTTTATAATGAGATAAAAATGGACACTTACAATTTAATCCCAAGCTTTGAATACCAAAATTTAAATGATACACTGGAGTTAGAATAGAATTGTTTTTTTGATGTAAGTGACCAGACCATCAACCCGTATTTTAACTCTGCTGTTTCTGTCAGGTCGATGTGTAATAAACCCATCAATTAAAAGTAAATTATTGTTAATGAATTTATTAAGCTACGATTATTGAATGAGTAAGAAACTACTGTTTTGATGTAGTTTCTCGTTCAAAAGCACTTTTAAATAATGCATTTTGTCAAATAATTTCCTTCTCTTTGTCTTAATGTTTATTTGTTTATAATATATAGGAATATTGAATTGTATACTGGATATTAGTGTTTTGTGTTAAAGTAAAAATGTTCTATTAAAGCGAATGCTTTAAAAAGTAATTATAATCGTTGTAAATTGATAAAAAAAATTGTATGTTTTAAATGTTTTTAAAGTCGAAAAATAGTGCTAATCAATGTAGAATATAGTTGTACGTATATTTTGTAATTTTCCGATGTTTTTGAAAATGTAGCGCAGCCGTTCGAGGTCCTTCAGTGTTTTGCAAAAAAACAATGCTATTAATAACGACCGACGCTATCTAAATTGGGATAGAAATTATAATAAATGATATTGGCATTTACTTCGACTATTTTTCATATCAATTCAATGCTATTGTTTATTTGGTTATGTATATTTATTTAAGTACAACTCCGAAACTAATTATTGTTGAAAACATAGTTATTGGATTAAACATTTGTGGCAATAATATAATACAAAAAAGACGTCACTTTAATTATAAAATGTACAATATTATGTGATAATTAAAATACAAGTATAATTTTATAGATATATATTGTAACTAATAAACAAATTACATAAAACATTAACTGATTCATAATCTAAGATTGAGTAAAATTACCAACATAAAATATGACTTGTAATATATTTAAAAACGCAAAACATATCCAATTTTTAGAGTTAATAAATTGATTTATGTATAATTTATTACAAGATGTTAAATAATAAATGAGATGGCTGGTGTTTGTAACCACTTGGCTTAGGTGTTTTGGTATGTTTTTGGTTAAAATGCTGATATAGTTTTATATAATTTAAATTTTAACAAAAAAATTGAGTTAAACAAATTTTATTTTTATTTTAATATGTTTATACATGTTAAGTTTTATTGTACAAAAACTAAAATAAATAACATTAATGTTAGAACTATTGAATACCGATATTCAAAAATTTAATTATTTTTAGTTCAACCCGTGGTATGGTTAAATCAAGTTTTTTATTTAAACAAAATAAATTTAAATACAATTGCAACTAATTTTGTAAAATTACAATATAAATTATTATTTTTATAAGCAATTGTAACCCTGGCATAAGTAAAATGCATTTTAGCTTTAAAATATTAATATATTTTACTAGAAAAAGATCACTGTTAAAATGTATTAATATATTTTCTTATATAAGGGTTATTTAATACTTTGTATAAAATCAATTTTAATATAGGTTATTTATATGTAATGTTCTAACTATAAAATTTTAACTTTGTACAAAAATGTTTATACACAGCCACTTATTTTATTATCCAACATATTAATCCTTTTAAGTCAGTGTTTTATTAGCTACAGTTAAAAATAATTAATATTAAAAACAACTTTATTTTACTATTACAAAACATAATTTTGGTTCTTTTATTTTGTAATAAAAAGTTAAGTAAACTTTCTGTGATAAAGCAGAAATACCATATTACATTTTCTGCTTCTAAGTAGTAAATAATTAAATTTGTATTAATTATATTTTTTATAATTTAACAAAATAGTGTATTTTATTATTTTTAAGTTAAATAATAATTTTTTAACAAACAAAATATAATTTTTTATTATCTATAAGAAATCGCCTAAAATATTATAAAAAACATTATTATGTTTAACATCAAATCAATTTTTTTAAGTAAAAACCGAAGCAACTTTTTTAAATTAACATTAAACAAAAAATTGGTTTTTAAATTATTTCAAATTTTTAGTTACTATTGTAACTTTTGAGTATAAATATACTTTAAAAATTATTTATTTAATATTTAAATATTGAAAAATAATTAATTAAATATTATTTTAATATAAATTAATTTTTATTAATTTTAATTTTAATTTTTTTTATGAGGTAATAACAACGTAAATTTTGTGTTGTAGAAACGCAAACTTAAAGTATTAAAATGTATTTTTGAATAATTATTTTAAACAAATTGATTAAAAATCTATTAATTATTATTAAAAAAGTGTAAATTGCGTACAGTTATTCCTTTTATATGGTTGTTAGTTTTAAAATATGCTTTCTTGGCTAACTCGTATTTTTTAATAAATATTTCTAAGAAAATATGAACTAATTATTAGGTACTTAACATTATTTTATATTCTCTATAATTATTTTTATATAAAAGCATTAAGAGATAACAAAATTAATTTAAATTTAAATTTTTAAAAATTTTGAACACTAATTTATTCAAGGGGTGTATATTTTAATGACATAATGATGCTCAACTAAACATTATTAAATATACTAGTAGCATAGCCTCATTTGGTTTGCTAAATGTCCAATGCTTAAAGACATTTTCCGTAAAACATTTAGAGTACTAACAATAAAAAAATTGATTTAAATAATAGTTTACAATAACAATTAAACTAAAATGTGGTATATAATGCAAGATGATGCACTCCTATTAGTATTGGAAATGTTTTGGACATGGGGGAAAAATATTGCTGTATAAAATACAACGTTAATGAAACGTATTGGTTAATTTAAACCAAATTATTTTAAATGATACTCACAATTAAAATTTTAGGAATGTTACTGATCCTGAGGATTTTAGTAATGCTTATAATGTCTTAATTTTTAATGATAGTAATATTATTAACTGTTCCTTCTTCCCGTGGTGCATCCTGTATTAGGTACTAAGAGGCATCTAGATTAATAACAACAAGGACCAAGTACACAGGGGTATAACTGGACTACCGCTACTGCGTTTAGATGTAACCATACACCCAGGATACTTAAAAGATATCTTAAGGTATACGTATACCATATGTAGCTGTTGAGCCAAGAAAGAAAACCTTGACAAAAAATCAGGCAGCCTCATCAATCTTTGCGAATAGTCGCGACGTTACAAGGATGCCGTCCACCAACTAAAATGAATTAAAATTTTACTAATATTATTTGCTTCAATGTAAAACAGAAAATGTTTTATTTCTTAAAACATTTCTCATCAAATGCACAAGGATCGGGTATGGAATTGTCGTCGGTACGGTAAAGCGATTTTACAATTTTTGAAACCCAAAACAGTCTACATAGATTTAAATGCTTGTCGGGATTAAGCCTTTTTTCCCAAATATACTTTGCCAACTGTATGTTCAATTATGATTAGATGAACATAAAAAGTGTAAATGGAATAAAAAGTAGTATGTCGAAAAAACATTACTGTGCAAATTTACTACCAATTATGTGCTAAATAATGCTACAATGTAAAATCAATTCAAATGTTGTAAACCTTATTTGCTTTGAGCAATATTTTCATGTTTTTAAATTAAATCAATTGTTTGATACATTTATGTTACTACAGCTGGTAGCTAAATGGACTGAGAGAAAAAAAAGGCTTAATCACAAGGTTATTAGAAAAGGACAATAATCTGGCAAATTACAGTAACGTAATATTAGCACAATTCCAACACTACAGTCTAGTAAAAACTCAAGAAAATGACTTAATTATGAATGCCAAACATTTACAACTATCATTTGATGCAAGTCTTTGGAGTTATAAAAGAAACATGTAAGATATTTTAGGAATTAGAGAAATGCGTCAGACAAATAAAAATCATTTTGCAAGCCAACGAGGTCTGGCAATACAACGTTCAACTAGGTGACCATTAGGGTTTGAGTCCTATCACCGACCCACTAAATGCGGGCCCACGTTTGGTTTAGCTAAAATGTCTACTGCTGAAAGATATTTCCTATAAAATTAGCATAAATAAATAAAGCAGATATGCTTAAATTTTGTATTCTAAAAATTAAATAGTTTATATTTAAATCGTAAATATTATATTAAGTGAAATTGATCCGTATACTTTTGTTAAATAGAAGCCTGAAATGAATAGTTAAATAAAGCAAAGATTAAATATAGAATTACTTTTGTCTTGCTCAGACTTATATTTAAATCTGAACATATTTAACTTTTTTATTTGGTTTTTTCAATTATGCCTAGTTTGGATTAGAAATGATTCAATCTTGCCAGTCCCAAACCTGAATAAAGGAGGAGGGTTGGAGCGCAAGGTTAGCAACTTGGCCTCTGTAGAAAATTATACTGTTACGGAAACAATCAAGAAGACGCCACTACTGCAAACAACAGCAAAGAAGTATCTGGATAACAGAGTTACACAGATGACAAGGTTAAGTAAAAGCCAAAAGGAAGCTCAATCTTTAATTTGCAGAATCTTTAATGCCAACGAGACTTTGTTGTTGTTTTAATTATTTTATTGCCCCATGCTTATTTTTAAAGCAAAAGAGTTTTGTATAATCTATAATAATACATCAATGACTGTATATCATTTTGACTTGATCAAACACTATATCAGTAAACTTCATGTTTGTACTAGGACTACCAAAAACGTGAAATATTTTTTTAACAATTAATCACAAAATTTATTATTACCATTATTATTAATATTAATATTAATATTATTTTAAATTTTAGTATTTAAGTAAAAATGTTGTTAATGCACAAGCCCATTTTTATAATTGGCTATTTAAAACATACACAATAAATATCTATTTCAAATAGGCGGTGCATGTGAAAGCAATAAATACATGTAAGTACTATGTGAATAAGTGTAAATAAATAGTATATGGAAAGTATATTAGTTTAAATGTGGGGGAGAAAGGACACTCTTTTCCAATTTCCGTTTATATGTTAGCTAATTCTATTTAATTCCGGATTAGTTAATACTGTGGATATATATATATACATATAGTTTACAGAACAACTATTAAAGTATACTTACGATGAATAATTTTTTAAATTCTGCAATCTTTTTAACCTTATTTATAAGTATGATTTTATTTTGAATGTTTTTACTTTTATACATATATATAAAACAAATAATTATGTTTTAAGCATTATTTAACTATTAATTTATTAACAAATTTTTATGTTATTTTAAACCTAATTATATAAAAGATAACTTTATTTGTTTCTGGTTTATAAAACTTGAAGGAGAAACTTCAAAGTTAAGGATTTTTAGTGTAATTCAAACATTAAAATGTATTTGTTAATTCAATAAGAAACTTAATATTTAAATTTATCGTTCAAGATTTTATCCACGTTGGCATTTTTGATGAAGTTACGACAAACACACTGTGTTCAAACAATCAAAAGTAAGCCCCAAAGTTGTCATAATGTTTAATGTTTTATGCGCGGTGTTTATTAAAATGTGTAAAAGGTGTATTTATATATAGGGTCTGAACAGGTCACTGTCAATAGCTTTGAAACGCCTTATTTTTGTGTTAATTAAATGTAATAAACTTTTGTATTAAGAATGCAATTATTTTGCAATAACTTGCACGTTAATCAATTATTATTAATTACCAAATAAAAATATAAAAAAACAGAAACTGAATTTATTTTGTATGAATTCATCATCACAGTTTGCTTCATCTCATATTTTTATTTAAAACATATTATATATTTTGTTTTTGACTACGAAATACTTAAATTTATGCTAATTATAACCCATAACCAAAACATTTTTGAGACCGCAAAGAGATTGACCTTGATCAGCAGATCGAAAACATGGAGTATTAAAAAAGCCCAAAAGAGAAAACTGAACTTACAGTAGGCAACGTATTTCATTCCATTTAATTTTTTAAAATATTTTTGTTTGTAAAATAAATTAATGTATATTTTTAAAATAACAAATTTTTTTGCACATTATAAATATATTATTGATGCGCTACATTTTTTAATAAATATATAACCTTGATACATACGCTGGTAATCCAATGTCTAAACTTTAACTTTTTCTAGTTAAAATTTATTAAATATAAAAATATGTAATTTATTTACAAAAATAATCATTAAAAATTATATTTTAATTTTATATTCCTTTTATTTTAAAAAAGTAATTATTTCTAAAATAAAATCACTGCTCATATATATATTTACAAATTTGCATTGTATTTTTAAATAGTCAATAAATAATTTATTTTAAAAGTATTTTAATATAAGAATTTTAAAACAATTTCTTTTCCAAAAAATTATTAAATTATTTTTAATAATTTAAGCACAAGGTCGATTTCCAAAAAATTTGGAATTTTGATAAAAAGCTTCTTATTTCCGCGCACATAATACTTATGGTTAAAACAGCTCAGAGTCGTTATTTGTCTACCCATGATTATGAATTAGTTCAAAATTTTTATGAAAAGAGCGCAAAAGTTAAAACAATGGCCGAATGCATGAAAATAGATGTTTCAACTGTGTACAACATTTTGAATAATAAAACAAGCCCCAGATTACCTACCGTTGGTACAAAACGTTGAACAACCAAACGGGATAATCAGTTTATAATTATGCAGCTTAAAAAACACAGAACAATAAATGTTAAACAAATAAAAAATTAATACTTAGAAGATTTTTCTTATTCAATTGTAAGAAGGAGAATGAAATCTGAAGGCTTCATTCTTAAAGCGGCTGTTAAGAGACCTTTACTTAGTCGTGCCTATAGATTACAACGAGTAGAGTTTGCCAAAAAGTACAAACATTATCCATCGACATTTTGGAGATCAATATACTTCACAGATAAATGTGCTGTATCCCACGAACCATGGACTGAACATTCAAAGGTTATTTATAGTCCAAATTTTCCACTCAACCACACCTGTACTGCTATAAAAGTTGCACATCCTTCATGTGTCAAAGGATATTTTGCAATTAAGTACAATCAGTCTTCAAAATGGATGCGTACTAGTGGCAATTTAAATAGCGCCGAATTTGTACAAATATTCAAACAATTGTTTTATAGCAAGCTGTCCAGAAATGCTACAGGACACTTAACAATCATCCAAGACAATGCTCCTGTGCATACTTCAAAAGTGGTAATGTGTATTTTAACATAACTTACAATTTACTATACGTTTTCTTTACCGCAAAAAGCTTTGAAAAGCAAAAAGCTAACTTTTATTCAACTTCTTCCATACAGTCCAGACCTCAATGTAATTGAAAACTTTTTTAGTTTTTAAAACGTGAGGTTAACCGCATGCAAACTGACGTATCATTGGAAGCAAAAATTAATCAAGTTGTAAAAAATTGCATTTTGATTGATTATATTGGTACGTTGATAGATTCCTACCTAAAGCGGCTGGAAGAGGTTGAACAAAAGCGTGGATATTACTTAAATTATTGACATTATTAAGTTTGTTACCTTTATTTTGTATATTTATGTATTTTAGTAAATAAAACTATTTTTTAAAACCAATTATCTGTGTATGTTTTTAAGTTTTCATAATGGTGGTATTGTGCTTTATATTACTAAAACGAATGTTATTGTGTATTATATTGAGAATTTTTTTGCGAATAATATTAAATGTATATATATTAGTAAAGTATTATCTCAGATAAGTAGCAAGTGGTACATATATTTCAATATTATAGTAGGTCAACATTGGATTCACTTATGTCACTATCTGTAGTACAAATAAAGGTCCTTCGATGATCGTTGGAAGTGTCCAAATTAGACAAAATAGAAAATGAAGTTGCTAGAAGAAAAGTGAAAGTTATCAAAACTTATAAAAAAAATAAAGGAAAAAAGTTAAGATGGTACAGCTATATTCTACGTAGAGAAGAAAACTACGTTACAAGGCAAATAATGACATTGGAATTGGAAGGTAAAAGAAACTGTGATCGACCAAAAGGAAGATGGTTGGATTGTGTAGAAGCCGATATGAAGGAAAAGGAACTAACGCAAATTGACGCTACAAATAGAACCAAATGGAGAATACTGACCACAAACAAAAACTTTTTATAAAAGAGAGAAAAACCGTAAAGAAATATACATATAACTTATAACAATAAAACATAGCGTCTTTTCTTGTTTTTTTATGTTACACAATAATTTTCTGAACCAATATTAAAAAATGTTTTTTAGACAATACCCACAATATTTTTAAAAACGGTATTGTAATTTTTAAATTGTTTTAACAAAATATAGTCAATTTTTATTTTAATTACTTTTATGCAAATAGTAATTTTTAACTTAATTGTAAAAATAAATTAATTGTTTAAGCAATATTTAAAGTGTAATATTGTTGTTAATGTACATTTTTGTTTCTACAAAAAAGGAGCATTAAAACAAAAAAAAACATTTTAAAAATTATTTATTTAAGAAATGAAATATTTTGTAAAATTAATTAATTATTTATTTTTTAAATTAAAATTAAAATGTTCATTATAATATAATTACAAAATTAAATGTTATGTTTAAGAAATATAAACTTAAAACATAGATGTTGAAGTACCTTAATTAAATGTATAGTAATTATTGTAAAAAATATGTCATATGTTAATTTTTACCCATGTAGCTTAGCGGTGCTGCGTCCGACACCACATGCATGTTGACGATCGGCTTCGCCAAGTATTAACCACTTCCCCCCGCATAACAATTGAAGTAGTAAAAAATTGCATTCTACCATTTCCGTTTGTACTGGTGTTTTTATAAAAATATGAACTTCGCACCATTTAATATTGTTTGAAATTTTTTGAATAAACCAAGTATGGAAAACTCCACATTACTTGATTAAATTTTTAATAAGTTTTAAATAGAACAAAATCAACACGAATTAATTTAATATTATCAATATTTTCTCATTATTTTTTGAAGGATCTATATATATATATATAACACAATTTTATTAGTAATTACAAACATCATTATTTTTAACTTAATTTTAGTTTATGCGCTTACGGTAAATGTGTAAATTCAAAATGTGTTTGTGAAACTTGTTGGAAAGGATTTAAATGCGATATATACGGTACGTTGTAAAGTTCAATGCAGATAGCTACATGTATTACAAAATGTTGATGCGACACTGTCAAAATTAACACATTAAAATTGATTAACTTTTGTCACGTTAGCCTTTTATTAAATCAATTTTTAAACATCACTTTAATAATGCTAATAAAGCAATTTATTGAAAAATGTTTTCTGCAAATAGTGTTACTAAATTCTTGCATTGACAAAAAAGCCAGAATTTGCACATTTTAGGAAAATTAAAATATTACTACATTATTTGTATATATATATATATATATATATATATATTATATATTTACAAAACAACTTACAAATTTAGTAGTTTAAGGAATAACCATTAGTTTTTTACAATTTTTTAAACACCTTGAATAGGAATTAACCAAAATATTTGTTTTTTTCAATAAATAATATATTTTTTTCTTTTAGCGTGTTTTAATTTTTTATCCGGTTTACTTCTTATTCAAAATAATTAAAAATAGTTTTAATTGCATTGGGATCCAAGGCGTATAGAGGCAATACAATGTAGCTCAATTTTTTTATTATTTAAAGAATCTTAAGTCTAAACATATAAAAATGCGTTAATTTAAAAATGAACTATTTTGGCATATACACCGAAGCATTTACTTGAACAACCACCAAATGCTCTAAAGCGTTTTTCTGTAGTTCGGACTAAACACATTTTTATAAAAATACTTACAAATTCTAAACTGTTTAAATAATTGCTTGTTTGATTCCAATGTACAACATTTTAAGCAATGCAATTATATCTTTAAAACAATAAAGACAACATATAACCGTGGATTGCATTGTCTATGGTTCGTACTTCAAAGCACACTTGCCAGTAAAACAAATTAATCTCCAAAGACAAATTGGACAGTTTTGGAACATGTCACACTTCTTTTTCTTTTTTGTTGTTAATCAAAACATTTTTAAATGTTTTCCTTGACTGCAACTTGACGGATTTTATTTGTTTGTAAATTTGAAACTTTTAAAAATTCTACTTTTGCATTTTGTGCAATAGGCATTATTATTTTTCACTTTAATGTGGTATTAATAAATAAATTATATTCTGTTTACTTGTAAATAGTGCAGATCCAGTTTCTACTGTTCCTGGAAGTGGATAGTTTTTGAAAACTCTATACATATTTCAATTGCTTATTATCAATACATTGGCAATTTGTTGAATAATGAAACGAAAATTGTTTGTATTTTTTATCTCTTACTATTTAAATTTATTGTAATTACGTGCGGTAAATGTTCAACATTAAGTTTCAAGTTTAAGGATTAATTTAAATCTTGAAACTTTGGTAAATCAAATTATTGTGCGTTAATTACTTGACATATTTGTTCAATTTTTGTATATTATAAATAATTTAAAATTTCACGTACATAGAAATTTTTAAATTAATTAACTAGTTATAAATTAAAAGTGTGCGGTATCGTGAGTTAGGTTATTTAAGCACTTGTAAAATTATATTAAAAAATAATTATTTGCCAAGATGGTTTTACAGGTTTTCTCTCTATTTTGAAGAGGTACTGTGGAAATTATAATTTTAATTATATATATATATATATATACTAATCTTTAAATACAAAATTGTAAAAAATGTATTTTATTAAATAAAGGCGTGTTTTGTTGATTGTATTTAGATTATACAATACCGCATTTGACACAAAATGAGTTTTATGTAAGTGTGACCATCGAACAACTATCCGACCCAAATGCGGTCATATTTGACGCAGGTTGGGACAGATTGGAGCAGACTATTTGTGGCACATTAGTGTATGAATTGCAAGCGGTCGATGATCACGTTCTCCATCCATTCATCATTGATCGTTTGACAGGATCAGTCACATTTGATCATTCAACCGATTTTGAACTTCGTCCAACCTACAATTTGAATATTCGCATTCAAAATGCCGAAGCTATGCATGACGGATTGAGTGATGAGTTGATTTATGGAAGCACAATAAAATTGCACATTTCTACAAGTTCCAATTTATACCGCAATTCATTATCTCTTATACGTGAAAAGAGAGTACGTCTGTTAGTAATTTTACAGTCAAACTGTTTGTGGCATTTATTCATAAATGTCGAGTTGTGTTTTTGAACAGGCACTTACTATTATTTTGCAATAATCAATGTTGAATAATGGGTTTACTCTAAAAATAGATTTATGCATTGTTGCATAATTTGGACATGTAATTATTTAATATTTTGAAATGTTTTTAACACGTAACATCTGTACGTAAATTTATATCAATTACTCATTGTTAGGATTTATTGTATGCAAATACTTAATAATAATTATAAACATAGGGGTAAATAGGGTGTTAAACTTAAAGCAGATTCCACATGAGTCTTTTCACAATTATTTCATATACATTTTCGTTTAGTTCAATTATACCTGTGTACTTAATAAAGCATATTTTTGTAAAAGATTTAAACAATAAAGGAGGAAAAATATAACAATAACATATTTATGGAAAACAAAGTTTGCATATTTTCTTATAATTTAAAATATGTTCTAACAAAAAAATTAATTTTTTTTAATGAACAGTTTGGGTTGATAATACAAATTACAAAATATTTAAAAAATCGTTATTTTTTTATAAAAAATTGAATAACGAATTGTTTGGTTACAGTTTTAAATATTTTATTTTAAAAAATAGAACTGTTATTTAAGGAAAAGAATTACAATATAATTATTTTATCTATTTAATGTTTATTTTTTATTTATACTATATTACTTTTAGAATGTTCATTCACCAGTTCATATTGAATCGTACAGTAATAATTTATTAAAGATTTGCGAAGAATACAATATAAAATTAAATGCAAAATTTACCATTTCTGCTGACAAACGTAACTGGAAAATTCAAGCATTTGGTCCACGCTATCAATACACGACTTTGGGATATAGTAAATATTTGAATCTAACAAAAATAAATACAGATTGGACTTATCTGCATAACTTAACGTTGTCTGAAATTAAAGCTGATCATTACTTTAATGTATGTGTACAATATTCAACCCTATCCTACAATAATATTTGTAAAATAACAATAATTTTCTATTTTATAAATGGTGTTCATTTGCTCCAACAACTGGCGTCTACATAGAGCTGTAGGGTAACACTGTTTGACTTTTAGATGAATTATTGACCACAATTACATTCGATTGTCATTATTTTCTTGTTCAACTGTGGTTTTAACATCTCAATTTCAATTTTTCTTGCTTTTTTATTAATGTAGTTTAATACAACATAAGTAAAAAAGAATTAATTTAGCATGTTTTAACTAATTTCAACAAACATATAATTAGTTCTCTTTGTGCACCACGTATTTTTTTTGACAAACTCAAAAACATATTTTACTGAGACACGTGGTTATTGTGTAAATTATCAAATAGATTGATAATATTAACAAAATCTAGATTAGTTAATCTATTATGTTAAAGCCAGTCTTAATAAAGCAGTATTAGTCTTTCATAGATTTAAATGAATATGACCTTGTGCTTTCATTTGCCTAAAGATAAAACTTTATTTGTACGCATTAATAATGATTCCTACGGCAAGTGAAATATGGAGGCAAACAGATACAATTGATAAGTTGGTGGATGTTTTTCATTGCCGGTATCTTGGAAGTATTTTAAAGATTAACAAGCCCAATCACATTTTAAATGATAAAATTGTGGAAAAAACTAACTCTCGTTCACTACATGACATTATTACAATTAGACACAGAACATTTACCGCAAATACAGTTGTGGATTAGACGGATGAAAATGGTTAAAAAAAAATTGGTAGATTACAAAAAACTTGACCAACAAATATTTGAGAAGATTTAATTAAATTGAATATTTTATGGTAGATCAAACAAAATTTTTGGCAGAATGTTTAAGCAAAAGGATTTTGTAATAATATTAAAAGCGAAACTATGCTTAAATGTCACCGTAAAATGTTATGTATATATATATATACCTTTTTGCATCGTATTAATATGTAATATTTTTTTTTATTTAAGCATAAATATAGATTAATTTTGTTTTAAATAAATTTGGACAGGTTTCATCGTTTTTAATTTTTATGAATATTCTTCAAGCGGATTCTGTAGAGCCCAATTTCAAATTTGAACTAGAATTTGTTATCGGATTGAGGCCAAATGCATTACAATTTTCAAAAATATTTTTTGGTGTTGGAATTGATTTGACTGATAATTTAATGTTCAACTACTTTCATGATAAAATTATTAAACCATGTCGGGCGCTTGAACCAACGGTAACATTGGATAAAACAAATTTTGAAATGATACGAGGTGATATTCAAAAAATAACATGCACTTTGTATACTCCGTTCAAAGTACCTAGTTATTTCGTAAGATTTTGGTTTAAGTGACTAAAATATGTCAAATTTAAAATTATTTTATTATAATATTTTCTAACATATTTTTCTTAAAACTAATTTTCAAAATGTTTAATATTTTTATTAATGTGTTAGTTTTTGACAAATTTGTAGAAATACAATTAATATATGATAAAAAATGCATGTTTATATTAAAATGTTACATACTGAAAAAACATTAAAAATATAATTGCAGTACATTGTATGTAATAATCAATTCATGTTTTTATTTTGATCAGATTCAATTTGATACATCTGGTTGGTCAAGTACCATTTCTTTTACTGAACTAGAATTTAGTAAAAGATTCGTTGGTACTGAAGTATTGACTAAAAAATTAATACAACCCAAGTACGAATATTACCAAAATACTGTTCAACGAGTGTCGGCAACATATTCAATTTGGAAGTTGCATAATAGTTGTACGGTATTTTTGTCCATATTAAATTGTACATACGCCTGTATTCAATTTAAATAGTGTTTAATCATTACTAACTCCGCCTAGTTTGGATAAGAAATGATTCAATCAAGCCAGTCTCAAGCCTGGATAAAGGAGGAGGGTTTGAGGGCGCAAGGTTGGTCACCTGGTCTCTGTAAAAATTTGTATTGCTGCGGAAACAATGAAAGATGACGCCATTTCGGCAAACAACAACAAATCTGGATGGCAAAGTTACCAGATGACAAGGTTCAGTGAATGCCGAAAGAAAGCGTAATCTTCAATTTGTAGAATCTTTAATGCCAACGAGACTTTGTTTTTGTTGTTGTTGTTGTTGTTGTTGTTTTGCTGTAATTGTTGTCCTATTGCTTCATGCTTATTCTTAAAGCAAAAGGGTTTTGTATAATATAATATATAATCATCATTACTGGTAAAAGAAATAACTATATCAGCATGTTACGTTTACTTTTATTACATAATAAATAAACTCTAAAATTACTTGGTTAAAAATTAATGTTTATTTTAAAAATCATTTTTATATGTTAACTTTTTAATATTTGTATATATATAATGTTAATAATTTTTAAAACATATGTAAATGTTTTGTTAATATATACCGTTTTAATTTTATTATCTAATTTTCAGTTTTAGAGCTGAATTCTAATTTTGATGAAATTTACATCAAAATCATTGTGTATCTCCAAGCCCTTCCCAATGCTTTAAGTGACATATTTTTTAGTTTTAACATACAATCCAGTGAGAACTATTTTACCAAAGTCGAAGGATCTGCTTTTCTTATTGATGTCCCAAATCATGTTTCCCAAGTAAATAATAGTTTATTGTTTCTTTAATAATTAAAAAATTGTAAAATTTGATTAGTTTCACATTCACGCCTTCTAGAATATTAGTTTTGTTAATAAATAAAACTTTGATTTAGAATTGTCAGATTAACTTGAATAATAAATTTACTAGGTTTTTAAGTTGACCAAGAGCACTGTACAACTGTTTTACACCCTTATTTGGAATCATCAGCAGCACATAAATCTTAAGTTTTATACATACATAAACTTGAACCCACGCCCTATCTGGTGTCAGGCCAGCGCCCACTTAGCTATGAGTAACTGAACTTGATCCTGTAAATTTACTATTTATAGTGTATCTGATTAATTCCAATTGCTTATTGTCTTCAAATGATGCTACGTTAGTACCGGTTTAGCAAGTAAGAAAACCTTTTCACTAAAAATTTACCATATAGGTCCTTGCATATTGCCAGGTTTAATAGCCTGGTTTGGTTATAATTATTAATGGGTTTTTAAGGAATTTTATTTTTATGTAAATCATGCTAACGTTAGATCGTTGAACTTCCACCAAGATAACAAATTTTAAAGATCTAACTATGTGAAGTTAAAACAAAAATAGCAATTTTATCATAATTTACTAGTGGTGAAAAGCTTTAATGTTTAGACCAGATTTAACAAAAAAAATCCAATTTAAGATTTGTATAAATTTGCTACCAATATTAACACAGACGACTGAAAACAATAAACTACAAAAAGGGCTACGTGTCTACCTTTACCAAATGTTTACTGATTAAAAAATGTTGATTGTAAAACGTTGATACAATAAACACCAAACAAAAATATTCTATACTGATACATTTGATAATTAAACAGTAATAATGTACAGTCATTACAACAATTACTGCAAAAAAAAGTGATTGTTTAAATACGACGCTACATTTTGGAAGTATGACATGGAACATTGTCTTGAAAAACAGTAGTATCCCCAGTGTAAGTGTGCTGCATTTCATAATGAAAAACATCCTTCATAACTGAAATAAATTTTTCAATATTTAAGGTACCAAAAATATTTCTCCATTTGATATGTTGATTATACTTAATAATAAACCAACACATTTCTTGTCAAGGCTGGGTTTTCTTTTTACCACTGAGAGTAAATGTTTTTTAAAAACTGGACCCACACAACACCTTGTTTTTGTAGCCAAATGGTTCATCTCGAATTATTGTTTTATTAGCAAAGTATGCGGAATGCCAGTAACACAAGTACGGTTCACTCTATTGTTTACAAAAGGTTAATCTATCATCCTTTTGTTTTCTAGTAATAAATAGCTTAACCTTTGGTGATTGAAGCGTTAAACCTTATTTGATTGCTCTGTTTCTGATTGTGAAATAAGTAAAATTGTTTAAACTATTTATTTTAGTTTCTGAAATATATTTATTATAATTTCTTTAAATTCTATAACGATTTTCTGATCATCTTTGTTACACGTGTTCTTACAACATTATCGTTATTTCGCGGTTTTTGACCATTAATAATTCGATAAATTTGCCAAGTTTTTAGGTTAAAATCCTTTATTTTTAATTCTTTAATAACACGATATTCGTTTTCGGTAAGATGAAAACATTTTTATCCCTATTGCCCATTTCACAAACAACGCAAACAGAAAGCAAAATGAGCGGATGAGCAGAATCTGAAGGTTCAACGTAGATAATCAATTATTCGATTTGTTTTAAAAATTTTGTTTCAAAATTTTTTGAAAGTTATTATTTTTGTTATTTTTAATTATATATACTTATATGTTTATTTTGATAAGTATTATGACATCACAATTAGGTTGAATGCGCATTTAACATTAATTTTAACGATTATCCATCATTCATGTTTAATAAAATTAACTTCAACTTATTCACGTTGATATAGAAGTAGCTTCTGAAATATGCTATTTTGGCCGACCCAGCTATTTTAAATACATATTTCTAAGTATATACAAAGGAACTATTTAGTACTTTACATTATTTCTAATTCTAAACATTTATTTTTACGAAAAAACAATTGGATATAATAAATTAATTTAGATTTGATACTCTTATAATTTTTTGCGTTAATTTTTGAAATTGTTACATTTACTACGAATGCACTAAAGTTTAGCAACGTAGTCCAATTTGTAATGATATGTCAACCAACAATGTCATAAAAACATTTTGTTCCATTTTTAATAGAATGTGCTAACATACGAATTTGCACAAAATTGGGAGTCAGAACTTGGTAATAAGTTGGAAGCCCAGTTAGACATTGTTTTGCCGAGAGGATACAAACAAATGTGTACATTTGACATTTCGGTTAGAAACAACAATGCAATCGAAATTCTCGAAGCAAATTTGGTGAACGTTCAATCGAACATAGTGGACCGAATAAATGGATTAAGTTTTCTTTTAATGAATTATTATTATTATTATTAGTAGTAGTAGTAGTAGTAGTAGTATTACTATTACTATTATTATTATCATTGTTATCATTATTATTACTATTATAATTACTGTTATTATTGTTACTATTATTATTATTATTGCTATTATCATTATTATTATTATTATTACTATTATTATTATTATTATTATTATTATTAGTAGTAGTAGTAGTAGTAGTAGAAACACTACTCAGTAAATGGATATTTTAGAAAAGCCATTTATAGGCACACATTTAGTGCCAGTCGTATGGATTAAAATTATATCTACTTCGTTTGAGTTAAGCAATGTACTAATGAAACACTACTATATAAATAGAAAGCATAAATCAAAATAAATTAATTGAACATATATATTTAAAATAATCTGTAATTACCCAATTTTAAGTCCACCTCTTTAGCCAGCAAATTATAAGATTTATGAATAACTGGACACCAACGTTACACCAACGTTACTTAATACGAGTTGCCATTTGGCCTTGTTAAATGTCCATTTGCTAAGAACAGTAACAATTAAAGATCAAAAAATCTATTCAATAAAAACTTTGCTTTTTTGTATATAAGAAATATAATATTCAATATGTTGTTACAAGTTGTTTAACTGAAATTTTACCATTACTTAATAGTATATAGAATTAAATAAATCATAATTAAATAACAGCTTTTCTTTAAAACAAATGTTTTTATATATATTTATTATTTTTCAGTATTATTTGAATTTATAATTGTGCTTTTAGTCAACGTTTAAAATAAGAAAGATAATTTTAACGGATTTAAATTAAATAGATAAGATTTACTTTAAAAAATAATCAGTTAAATAGTAAAAATTAGTAAAAAAAGTTATGTAACCGCAATATTTAGCATTTAAATAAATAATTTTTTTAAAGATCCTTTATTATTGTTATGATTAACTTATACTATTTTTTAAAATAAGTTTATTACTACTTATTTACTCAAATAGATGACTTTGTATTCAATACACAGTTTGGATAAAGTAAATCAGTTGCGAAAGAACAGCCGAATTTATTTGGGATTTGTACAGAATGTGGGCAACGCTCAAACACAAATGACCATTAGAGTGATTTTCAAAAAACACGTTATTTTATCTGACAAAATAAAAACTTCACTTTGGGTGTCACATGTGAACGAAACAAAACGTGTCGATTGGATTCCCAAACTTGAGTTGAGAAAAATGACTTCGGTAACTGTAGACAAATATTTTTATAGTACATGTTTATCAAATTAATATAGACTAATTATTGATGTCATTGAAACAATTTTTATAAAAAGGTTTTATTAAATTTTGGTAAAAAATAATATGTATTGTATTCCAGAAGGATGATATGCCAAATGTAATCGTTTCGATCGCATCAGAAAGACTAACGAGTGTTGTAAGTAATCCAGTAACATTTTATGTGATAACAAAATGGAACTCGTTAATTTTGTTCAACAATATTGTAATAGAAATTGAGTTGAAAGATCATGAATTAATAAGTCAAGATATTTATATGATTGATGATTGCTTGATTTCCATTTTACCTCTCAATGCAAAACAAACTTTTTTAAAGTACGTTTATACATTTTGCTCAAATAATAAAGTACAATTTTATAAATGTGTTCAATTTGTATCTGTTAAAAGTGATAAGTTAATTAAATGGGTTTTTCCGTTTAAATTATCTGTGCATTTTGTTCTACTTTTTATATTATTTTGAATTAAATATAATGTACAACTTGGTTAAAAAATAACTTCCAAAATGTAGCTAATTAAGAAAAACGGTTTTAGTAACCATATAAGTTTAAAAAATAAACTTAATTAAATTATACAATACACAATATTAAATAATAAATGAAATATAATTATAATTTCAACAATATATATTGTTATTAATAAAACATTTACATAAAATGTCAACTGGCTTGATGTTTTTTATTTATTATTTCAAAACCCTACATGTAATGCTTTAGAAAACGTGGGGCAACGCATGATTGTTTCATATAATTGTACATCGCATTTTTGGCTTTGAGGATTATGCATATCAAAGATTGGAAATTCTATTGGAATTTTGCCAAACCTTGTCACTGTAAACTTGCTTTTACTTATTTACCGCATAGGTTAATAAAATGGTATTTTTGTGTCGGTTCTTCAACAGGCCAGAATGTTAATCTTGCGCTCAAACCCTCCTCTTTTCTTGACCAGATATGAGACTGGCTACGGTAAAGTTCAACTAACTTATAATCTAATATTGACCAACGTTAAATATTGAAAAAAGTGAAAATTATACCAAAGTTTTTAGGCTATCAAACTTATTTTTTGTCAACTTTGCCAATGCAATCACTTTTGTTTTTAATGACAACATCTTATACAATTTACATTTTAACCAAAATATTAATTTAGATAAACTAGTTTTTGATTTGAATATGTTCAATACATGTTACGTCTTCGTATACAATAAACACAACAAATATTATTCGTATTGAAACTATTTAATAGTGATTACTAAACATATAATTATTTTTATTTTTAAATGATTTTGACGCTTGTTAAATGACCTTGTTTTATTTATAATTAATTGGGGGGGGCAGTCTAGCGGTACAGCGCTTAACTGGAACCCGAGTGAGCATAGGTTTGAATCGTACTATTGGCACTAAAAAGATGTTTCCCATAAAATGTTTGAAACAGGAACAATAAATAGTAGTTTTGTGAAAGTGGAAGAGTATTTTTTTAAATTCACTATAGTCAAAACCTAATTTTTACTATATAGTTAAAATATTAGAAAAGTAGTCAAATATTATATTTATGTTATTTTTGATACTTACAAAAGTATCAAACGATTATTTGCTAAAATGTTTACAGAGCTAATTATAATGCAAATACTGGATTTTTCAATGTTTTAAAGGAATTTACATAAAATACATTATTTTTGTTACAAAATTAGAAAATTAGGCAAGATTGAGCTGAATTCAATATATGTACCCAATTCCTGTGCTGCCAACACTGCTGAGTTGACGTTCACTTTTGGATTAAAATTATTATTAACCGCACCATTAAATTTTAAACTTTTATTGAAAGCAAGTAATTATGAAGCAACGAAAATTAAAACTGTGAATTTCAAATATACTACCCATAGAGTAATATTTTATTATATTTTTTGAATATTATAATCAATATTGTTTTATTTTCTTGGTTATGACTACTCTGACTTTTAACGTAGCCAGTTATAATTTTGGTTATAATAAAAATAGTGGGAAACTTCTGTTTTGTACAAACTGCATAGTGCTACAAAATACCAAAAAGTTAGTAATTTAATAAAAATTAACAATTATAAACAAATAAAAACACAATTGCAATAATATCGTGAAGAAAAATTTAATTTTTCTTAATTATTTAAATACAAAATTTTCAGTGCAAAACATTCCAAGAGTTTGAATTACTGTCGAACCCCTGATTGGTTAGAAGAGAGACCCTTAGGCAAAGGTGGAGTTTTTCTATGTAGAATTTACATTCCAATGTTTGTTCTAATTACACCATTATTGAGGATAACGTTTACTAAATGTTAACAAAAATGGGATTTACAAAAGCTATACCCATCTAATAGTGACAATTTTAAATAGTTAAATATTTTAAATCGATTTTAAAATTTAGTAAAACCTGGATTTCGGTTTTGACATTAGGTAAAACAATTTAATAACACATTAAAAAACTGTTTTAAAACGCAGTCCAAACAGTATAGACAAGATGGCTCCAGTATCAGTTTTATAAATTCTAATTGATTTTTAAATTCAGACACAACTAAAATGAATTAATTTAATAAATTTATTTGTTTCAAAATAGAGTAAGGTCACAGGCGGATATAAAAAGATTTTAAATAATTTTTTTTGCAATAGCTTACATATTTATTAATTAATTAATTTTTTACAGAACAAAAATATTTGTTTTTGGGGTTGTCGAATACATAGTAATTAAATAAAAAATTAACGTCATTTATAAATAAAATTTATGTAAAAAAATATAGACATTTATGTAAAATAAGTATGAAACATAACTTTAAACCTATTAATTATTTCTATATTTAAATATGAGTGTGTGTATATAATCAAAAAAATGTGTGCTACATAACATTAAGTTATCAAAAAAATGTTAACGTGTATAAAATTTAAAATAATTTATTGTTTAAAGACAAACGGTTTGTAGCTCAGTGGTTTAAGGCGCTGGCCTGACACCAGATAGGGCGTGGGTTCAAGTTCATGTGTGTGTGTAAAACTTGAAAGGTATGCGCTGCCGATGATTCTAAACATGGATGAAACAGATGTACAGTGCTCCTGGTTGACTGGAAAAACCTAGTAAATTTATTATTATTATTATTAATATTATTATTAAGCTTTAATATCTCAATTAGAGATACATTCAGCATAAAAAATACATTTTTACCATCAATATAAAAAAAGTAGTAGTACAAATTATGGGATCAAAATGAAATAGAATGTCATATGTTAATGAATATAAATATAGTCTATATAATATGCATGTGATTTAAAAAAATAATAATTCAAAATTGCTGTACATAGAATGTGTCATTATAATGCACACTTGTTACATTTTACTGTGAGATGTCTAAATTAGTTCAAATAAATGCGTAGGTAGAACAATTCCTACTTTTATAGGTTTCTTAGCTGTTGAATTTTGTTTGATTCTGGATTGGTTAATACTTTGGATATGTATGGCAGACATGAATTTTTGTTTCGATTAGTTTTGGCTTTCATGTGCAGGTAAGTTCTCCTTGTTTTTCCAGAAGCTTTAGAATTGTTGCCGTATGTAGCGGGGTTATTATTATTACACAAGTGAATCTGACAATACTAATACAAACGGTTTGTATTTAAAAGTACAAGTTGTTGTGTTAATTAATGTAAAAAGATATTGACAGAACATTTAAAATGTTATTTTGTAATTATCGGTTCAATTGTACAACCGCATTACTGTAATTCTCATTATTAAAATGATAAAAGCAAAATGAAAAATACAATGAATCTTACTAAATTGTTTTCAATAAAAATTTAACTTTTAAAATATATACTTTAAACAGTTGTCCACTTTCAGGAGTAATATAAGTTCAAAACTGGTAAAAAAATTCAACAGTTTAATTTAATTTTCATATTAAAAAAACAATTTTAATTATTTAATTTGTATAATTGGAAAACGATGAAAATGTAAATGTAAAGTTGATAACATCGACCATAAAGATTTTGCTACTATTATATAACAAAATGTGACTCAAACTTTGATGAAAATGGATTAGATTCTCACATTTTGAACAATGATAAGTATCTTTTTTATCGATTACGAAATGTTATTACAATTTAACAACAAAATTAATTAATCACTTGTCTAAATTAGAACAGTTTTAGAATAGTAAATTGGAGTAATAACCTGCCGGCCTAGTCTGGCGATATTGTGAATGCCTTTAATCTTCGTGGACACGAATAAATAAACAACAAGAATAAATAAAAAAGTGGGTAACTTTAGCAAATATGATAAATAGTAAAACTATATTAGTATTTATTAGTATTTACAAAACCTTTTGCTTAAAAAAAGCATGGGGCAATAAGATAACAATTACAGCAAAAATTAACATCAAAGTCTTGTAATTCAAAGAGAACATAAGACAACAAAATGTTTCCATGTATTTGAACATTCTGCCAAACATTTTGCTTGTGCCCATGAAACATTTATTTTAATTAGATCTTCCCGAATAGTTCTTATCCAAGTTTTCTTTGGTCTGTCAACCTTTCTTTTACCATTTACAACTGTTCATTCCAAAACCGTTCTTGCTGGTTTTTCGGGCGGTAAGCGTAGAATTTGACCAAGTAATTTTCTTCGTCTAATTGTAATGATGTCATAAAGTGAACGAGAGTCAGTTCTTTCCATGATATTATCATTTAAAATGTGATCGCGCCAGGTAATCTTTAAAATACTTCTAAGACACCGGTTAATTGAGTATAATAGAAAACAACTTCTATTAAAGTATCTAAGCTAATAACCGTGATAATAATAATAACAATAATAATAACAAATATATTGCATTTAGATGAACAATTTTATTTCCACAAAATAGATAAATACAAATGTGTAGTTTGAATTGAAGCACGAAAATTATAACTTTTCTTATGTTCCAAGTTCTATTGTTTGACTCTATTATTTCAGATTTTTTGGTTGTTTAAACCAATGTTATTAAAACGGTTTTATTTTAGCGGCTAAGTAATGCATGTAACTCCAAAATTCTATCTTTAAATGTGTCAGTAGTTTTTAGTAATATTTCATTTTTTACGTCCAATAAATTTAAACAATTTATTGTTTAAATTTTTTTTTTAATATATTATAAACAACACCAAAAGCTTTTAAATAGAATATGTATGGCATAATGTTAAAAATTGATGTAAACAAACATTTACATTCACTAAAGCAATAATCAAAATATACAAATTACTTTTTATACAATTTAAAGATCGAACCGATTCCTAAAACACAACTGCGCCGATTTACGGCAATTACGTCTTTACAAAAGCAACTGCCTTCTAGTAGTTTTGTTTTACTGCTACTTACGATTACTTTTTATTCAAATGTACAAAACAATTACATTGTTCAACTTTTTATAAAATCACCCAAAAACAAACTGAAATTTTACGAACCAAAAGTAATGAGTGCATCGGAGAAAGTTTATCCGAATATTTTTGAAATAAATAGATCACTTGAGTACATTGGCATTAATCTTCAAAGTATACTACTTACTAGTACGTTAATTCGGTTTTGTAATTTCCTGTTAAAATTTACTTAATAATTTATTTTATTTTATTGATAATAATTAATAATAATTTTTTTATTACTTATTACATGTAAGTAGATTGACAAAATAATTTAATTAATTTTAAAATATTCAGTTTGTACAATTAGAAAATGTAGGAAATTAGTTAAGTTGAAGTGAATAAATCATTTGAATACACTGTAATTAACCTTTGAAGTACACTACTTACTAGTAATAAGTGCATCAGAAAAAGTTTATCCCAATATTTTTGAAGTGAATAGAACATTTGAATACATTGGCATTAATCTTGTAAGTACGTTAATTCGGTTTTTTAACAAATTACAAAATGTATTCATATTTGTTGTTTAAATGCTTTGAGTTGTAATATTTTTAATTAATGCTTAGTAAACATAGTTGAATACAAAAATTGCATATGATGTTTGCATGAATGGAATGATAGATTAGCTGTTTAATATTTAACACAATATCTTATTTTACTAGATACACCCAACCTTTAATTATAAGGCAGTTTTATGTAAATTTTTAACATTTATTGTATATGCATAATTGTTGCTAAAAAATTATTTTTATATACAATAAACTAGTTTTGTAGTATTATTCAATATTTAAAAGTGTTAACTAGTCAAAAATGTTTGGTATTAATTTTGATTTAAATCTCAACATTTGAAATTGTAAGATACTAAATAATTTACAAAATACAATTAATAAAAATATTACAAATTTAGTATAAAATTTAGTTGTTTATAAATATAAATATATACCAACGTTTTATTTTTATTATTAATACGTTTTTTAAAGGTTATTAATATTTTTTACTTATTTTGATTATTTAATAACATGAATGTTGAGTCTCTAAAGCGTTACAACAAATACTCAATTTATTACAGACTATCCTCGCCCTAATATGCAAGGTGAGGTAAATTATGTTGTGCCCGTTGGAGTGGATGCGATACTCGGAAATGTAGAAATTCAAGTGAATGTACAGGCAGATCGAGTTACAAAATCTGAATTAATTGAAACGTTTAATGTATTAAATATTGTAAGAAATTGATATAAAATGTTTTATGTATTATATAAAGGCAACTAAAAAAAAAGAATGGCATTTTTGTACAAATTATTGGCCATTACTATTATGTTTGCTTAGTAGTTGAAAGTGTTGTATTGTAAACAAAAAAATGTATATTTACATATTACATTATTTACATACTGATAATGTTAGAATAATAATCAAGACAATTTAATTTATTGTAAAATATATATAATTATATATTTTTATTTATAACTGTTCAAATAAATTTATTTTATAAAATTATGTTTCAATTTGATATTAGTACAAGTGCATTTAGTTTAAAAAGTGGTAGATATGCGAGAAAATGACGTAGCTAAAATGAATTAATAATTTATTGTATTTCGAATGGTCGAAATAACAGAACTAGAAAAATGTCAGTAAAAACACTAAACCATCATAAGAAATAATAATAAAATAATTATTTTGCAATTAAAAAATACTGGTATTAAAATATTTAAAACAATTATTTCAATATTTTGTTATTTGGTATTAATAAATAGAAGAAACTAATTTGGTTAATCATTTTTATCCCAAATATTTGACACAATTTATTAACAAGACAACAAAAGTTGGAATTTTATTTGGTACAAAATGGATTAAACAATTATTGTTTTTTTTTTGGTGTTTTTTCTGTACAAAATACTTAGATTTGTTATTAACTATTTGTCTATAAAATAGAAAGTGTTATAAATATTTTGACTTCAAAAATCTTTGCTAAATTCTATTTGAATGTTAAAAATTAATACAACTAACACATCAAATACTTTCTTACTAACAATAAAATTTTGGATTTAATAATAAGTTGAAAAATTATATTTTTGTAAATAATTAGATTATAAGACTGAAATACATTGTTAAACAATTTTATATTATAAAATGTATTAAAAAAAATACAAATTACGATTTTTAATGCAAGTACAAAAACAATATTCTGTTTGCTAGAAAAACTGATCAATTTAAAACATATTAAGCATAGCACATGTTAAACGCCATATCACTAAAAATTACAAACTTTTATGATCATAATTTCGACCAATAGAAATAGTTTTAGTGTGAATGTGTGTGGGTGTCGATGAAATCACAACTGCCAATATAAAATACAACTCCTAAACTAATTAGTGTTGGAAACGTAGTTATTAAATTCAAACATTCATAGCAATTACACAATATTTATTTAAATATTTAAATAGTAAGAAATAGAACAAACTAATTTGGCTTATTACTTTAATCACCAATACTGGAAATGATTTATCAATAAAGCAGAAAAATGTCGGAATTTTATTTGGTACAAAATGAATTAAACAATTATTGTTTTTTTTTGTGTTTTTTCTGTATAAAATACTTAGATTTGTTATTAACTATTTGTCTATGGAATAGAAAGTATTATAAATGTTTTGATTTTAAAAATCTTTGCTAAATTCTATTTGAATGTAAAGAATTAACACAACTAACACATCGAAAACCTTCTTACTTATGTAAAAATAAGTTAAAAAATTATATATTTGTTAATAGCTTGATTGTCAGACTGAAATACGTTACTAAAACAATTTTGTATTTTAAAGTGTATCAAAGATATAAGAATTACGATTTTTATTCTTAGTTAAACTTGACAATTTAGAAAATATTAAGCATAATTTACACCAAGTTTATTATTTTCTAGTACGTGGCGAAGAAAACGTTAAACTTTATATTTTAATCGCTGAGAAAAGCTAGAAATAAAGTTACTTTCCATCAAAGTAAAATGATACAAATTACGATCATCCTGCATTTTGTTTTATTCCGAACAAAAAGCTATTTAAATTGGGAACATTTTAAATACAAACAGAGTGCAGTGCAGACTTTGCTAGTATTTTTATTCCAATATGTGAGAATGTTTTTTAAGTTATAATGCAATAGGCTTAAACGAAATTGACAAATGTTTTAAATAGATTGTCTCATTTTACTTTCAGAAAAAGTAACTTTATTTATATTCATTTTGTTTAACTGCAAAATTCAATTTGAAAAAACGCAAACTGCTTAATATTTTCAACATTAATGTTATTTAATACAAGAAAGCGTTTATAACAATATTTAAATTAAATAATTATTTGTTCAAACCTATGTTTTACTAAAAATATAATTATATAAAACTGCAATAACAACGCAACGAGAAGCACATTAATTCATCTGTGTCACGTGGGTACAATACCAAACGATTGCATTTATTATAAAGCACTGTAAAGTCAATAATTGTTTATTATTATTAATAATACATATTAATAAAAATATAATTAAAAGTTATTTATAATAAGGTCAAAAAAAATTAATAGTAAGATTATTAGAAACGCCATAATGTATATAAATGCATTAGTTGCAGAAATTGATTTGGGGGTTATATTTTTATAAAACATAAATATCTATTTAAAATTTTAAAATGTTATAGTTTATAATTTTGTTTATTATATGAAACTGTATTACTTTTAATTGTTTTATGTAAATTGCACAATTATGTATGCCTTGTTATTTATTAATGTACTTGCATCAATGTACACTTTAAGGATTCAGTAAACGTGGACGCAATACTGCTGAATTGTCATCAAGTTGATGAATCGAACGGATTAGTAAACGTGGAATTCGCCAATTCCAAACCTGTTGAATCAAACGAACTAGTTCAATTTATTTGTTCAATCCGTTTTACAGAATACAAGTGTTTAAAATATAAAATAATTGTCAATACACAATTAAATAATTGGCCTGTAGAAATTATCAGTTCAAGTTTAATAAGTAGAGACATATTTGTTTGGGGAGACAGCAAATTTGACACAAATATAATTGAATCTGGCGATATGTAAGTTTAAGCAACTTTCAGAGCATTCATCTTCTATTTCAATTAAACAACATTTTTTGTTTTATTAAATTGTTATTTGTGCTTAATCGATTAATTGTTGGCATAATTTTGAAAATATTTGCTGCATTTAAACAATTGAAGATATATTTGAAAGCAATTTCAGTATAAAATAAGGTATCATTTAAGAAATGTATAACATTTACTCAATACAATGCACTGAAAATATTGAATAATTTTAGCAATTTTAAATACAAAAAATATTATTATTTTAATGTTTTGGACACAAATCATGCAATAATTATTTATTTTTTTGTTCTTAAAATAGTTTTAAACAAGATTAAATTTAAACTATTTTATCTAAATTTGTATTCAAAAAGTGAACCTGCTGTTTTTCACCTACATACAACCCTTAGAACGAGTAGTGCAAAAAAGCGTTAATTGTTGTTTATTTCCTATTACTTCGTGGTTTTATTTAAAACCTTTTTACAGAAATATTAATAACTAAAATAATGAGAAACTAATGTAAAATATTTCACATTTTGTTTTGTATCAAATAGCAGATAATTGTTTTCTAAAATATGTTAAAAATTAAGGAAGTCATAATTTAATGGCAACAACAATGTTAACAGAATTATTTAATTCAGTATATATATACTACTTATAACAATTAATAAATTAAATAAGCTAAAAAAATTGTTTTTTCAATATTTTAAATTTAAATTTTTAAACACAAAATTTAACAATCTGATTAGCATACAATAAAAATGCAAATATATATATATATATATATAAATTTCTTAATTATTTTTAAAAATAAATTGCATTAGTGTTTAAGTTAAAATTTTGATTGTATTATTATATAATTTATAGTATTGTATATTTATATTTTGTTTTATTTTAATGTAACAGTTTAAATATTGATTTGGGTGAAATATGTGTAGCAGAATCTCAAAGTCAGGTAATATACATTATTTTTTTATTTTATGTTTGCTACTTTCAATGTTTTACTAAAAACATCTTTCAGCAGTGGACATTTTGGCGAAGCCGAACGTGAACCCGCATTTTAGTGGGCCGGTGACGAGATTCGAACCCGCATGCCCACCGAGGTTCAAATTCGAGCGCTGTATTGCTAGATTATTATAAAAATATTGTAAAAATTTATTATTTTTATAAAAACGAAATAAAAGTTTCAAAAATAATAAGTTAGTGTTTATATATTGGTGCTGTGATGGTCTAGCGTTACAGCATTTGACTTGGATCTGATAGCCATGGGGGTTTGAATCCCACCACCGGCTCACTAAAATGCGGGCCCACGTTTGACTTCACTAAAATGTCCCCACTACTGAAAAATGCGTTTCGCGTAGAACATTCAAAGTAGCACAAATAAATAAATAAATGCATTTTCATTATTTTCATTTAAATTTTAGCACAAACACATTTGTATTGAATATTAAAAAAAGTAATAAAAAGGGGTATTTTTATTGCACATAAATTACATTAAAAGTATTTATTTTAAAATATTTGGTTTTATTAGAAATAACATTTTTCGATTAGATAGAAACATTCTGATTGTAATGTTTTAAAAATCAATTATTCAATTATCTATATTTTAATTTTACTTTGTTATTATTAGATACAATTTGATTTATACGTGCGTCCAAATGAAACTAATACAAAACCAGCTACTAATGAAAAAACGTTAAAAATAGAGATAAAAGTGTTTAACGTAAATTCAAATACTTTAAAAGCAGAGCAAACAATACAATTTCTTTTCGCAGTAAACAAACTATTAATGTCCAAAGATGTTCATTACATTTTACTTATTTTTATATTTATATTCTGTTTGGTGTACAGAATAAAAAATAAAAATAATGCTTATTTTAAATAATTATTTTATTCCAAATAGGTTTTTGTCAATGTAATCAATAGTAATTGTAGTTAACATTTGTGCACATAATTTGTTTATATATCTATGTTTCTTCAAAATAATACCGTTTTATATATATTTTTGTAACAATTGTAATTAGGCATATACACCAACTATGGTACTAAATAACACACACTTCAATATACGACGTGGACAGTTTATAGAAGTTGAAATAAAAATTGTTTTTTCAAACGTCGCAACATTTCAGGATTGCTTTATTGAAGCTGGTATATTGCACTCTGTATCCAAAATACCAATACAAATTAAATCGTTTTATACCCAAATTACGTCAAATAACATTCAGCTCTCAAATTATAATAATATAAGTGGAGATAATGATAAACACAAATTTCATAAAAAGTTAATATTTGAATCTGTATCTATTTCAAGTAAATTCTATTTTTGTACTACTTTAATATTTTTTTGAATGTGTTTTATAACAGATTGACATAATCAATTTTACGTTACACAATTATAGTTTCAAAATGCAGCAAAAAAACAAATTTTTTATAAAATTATGTAATGGATAGATAAACAAAATTTTTTACTATTTAAACGTAAAAATAATGATAAGTATTAAAAATAAAATTTTTAAAATGTACGGGTGTTAAAGTATGTTTTTAAGTATGTTAACTGTTAAATGAAATAAAAAAATGAATATATAATTAGTAATAAATAATTTTTAAAAATAAGTTAATTTAATAACGTTGTATAAATATAACAATTACAACAAATAAGTGAAAAATTTATAAAGGTATTTATGTGAATTAATTTGTTTTATCCGATTGTTTTTTGTAAAAATAAATTTATAAAGCTAAAAATAATGTAAAGTACTCATTAGTTACTTTATTTTCAAGTGAATACATTTTAAAATATTTGTTTAAAAAGAGGTTGAGTTAGTATAAAAAGTATATTTTCAAAGCCACTTTTATTAAAACGGAATTACTAAACGCAAATTGGCATTTTTACTATAATTAATATTAAATTATTAATTAATATGCTTTAAATTATTTGTTAAAAAATATTTTAACTATTAAGTACTTCACTTTATTTTTTATTTTTAACATTAACTGTAACAAAAAAACAGTCGGAAATAACAAATTAACTTAGATGAACATTTTTATACTAATAATTTAAGGGTTATATGTATATATATATATATATATATATATATACATACATTATTAAATAGGTACATCTTTAATTGAAACTTCGATTAAAGCTTTGCTAACTTTGGAATTGCCAGACGAATATATGGGTGAACAAACGATTGAATTTCCTATTAAAGTTAAATTCGGACCACTTTATGCACAAAAACATTTAACAATTGATATTCAACGCATGCTCAATTCAAAAGATAATGTAATTTTTCTGTTGACAAACAAAGAAAATTTAAAAAATACATATAAACCAGGGTACAAATGAAATACAATTTAAATATTCTATTATACATATGTAAAAAAAATCACATGCATACTATATTGACTATATTTATATTCATTAACATATGACATTATATTTCATTTTGATCCCATTATTTGTACTACTACTTTTTTTATCTTATTATTTTTTATATTGATGGTAAAAATGTATTTTACGCTGAATGTTTCTCTAGTGAGATATTAAGGCTTAATAATGATAACAATAATAATAATATAAACACAACATTAAATGTAATAAAATATTACTCCAATTTAAATTAACTCACATCATGTATGAATTGTAATGCTACAATGTGTTTTATTAAAAAAAAATAACAAAAATAAATTATTGACATAAAATAAATGTAGAGTACTTTAATTAGTTGACATATAAATAGGAAACAAACCAGCAATATTTAGCTTATCAAATTTTATTTAAGTTTTGTATTGAATTCAAAGCATATTTAATCAAAAATGCAGACATGTTAGAAAGCTTACATGTTTAAGTTTTTTTTTGATCTTATTTCTAATTAAAAATTTTCTCAAAATAAAAGGAATAGTAAATGTTTTAACTCTGCATTATACTGTTTGTTACAGCAAATTTCTTATAACAATGTTATACTGTTTGAAGAATAAATGGTGTCAAGTGCACTAATTATACTAATATATATATATATATAAGAATAAAATCAAACAGATAACTTATGAATATGTCATTAT
The DNA here is from genome assembly GCA_025895645.1 of Cardicola forsteri. Lineage (NCBI taxonomy): Eukaryota > Metazoa > Platyhelminthes > Trematoda > Strigeidida > Aporocotylidae > Cardicola > Cardicola forsteri. The sequence continues at coordinate 319,061 of JAKXYG010000042.1, read as the reverse complement.
ATGTTAATTTATATTATAGTTAATAAAAATATAAAGTTAATTTATAACTAAGTGTTACAATTTGTATACAATAAACAAACTTTGTTTAATGTAAATGTACGTACTGTAAGTATTTCCATGTATAAAATTGTAAACACACTGTTTAATAAATATTATTTTGCAAATACTTGCTGTCTACCTTATATAATAAGTAATTATTAGAAACAACAAAAGTCAATTAATTTAAATTTTAATAAAAATTAAAAAGTAACTACGTAGGTATTTTTAATTTTTCGGTACAAATATGTAAATTTAATTTTTTGAAATTATATGCAATTTAATGTTTTGAAATAAATGATTTAAATAGTTAATTATAAAGTCAAAAAATAACATATTTAAATATTTTGAAATAAAACTTTTAGATATATATATATATATATATATATATATATTTAACTACAATTTTAGTGAAATTGTAAAATTAACATTATTCTTAAAAACATTTGAAACTGCACCGTTGGATTGCAACAAGCAAATTCTTACAATTTATCATAGTGTTTCAATTAAAGATGCATCAATTATTAATATGTCAAATAGTACGTTATGGTTTAACAATTTTGAAAAAAAAAATACAAACAATGCAAAATATTTTACTCAATTTCAAGTAAGATCTGTTATTAACCAAAGATGATCATTATTATTAGTATAAAAACAATAATAATTACAAGGATGGTAATAATAATAATAATAATTATTATTATTATTAATATTATTAATATTATTATTATTATTATTATTAATATTATTATTATTATTATTATTATTATTATTATTATTATTATTATTATTATTAATAATAATTTTATTGTAAATATTTTGGTAGATGTATATTTTTATGTAATTATGGCATTGCATAATTATGCAGAATTTTGTTAACTAAAATACATGAATTTATAAAAAGTGTTTTAATGTCAACAATTTATATTTATATTGATATTTTGTATGACTTTTTCCAGACGCTTTTAGTTTGAATCTACCAACGTATTGACATAATTCTTTAAAACTCAGTTTTTATAACATAAATGAGGCTTTTTGTAAATCATATGTTATTTTAAAAGCAATTGACCTACTATTTATAAAAATAAAAACAAAATTTACAACTCTTGTAGAAAATTAAATGTAAAAAAGATCCGATTTTTGGTTTACAAGTGGTTTTGAAATTGAACAATTTAAACTTATAACAAATGGCAGGTGATACTTGAAGACACATTACCAATTCTCAAGTAAATCCTAAAATACAATTTTTTCAACATATTTTAATGCTTTAAAGCATCTCATTATCAAGAAAAACTGAAATAATTTGTTACAATGTTTTGTGTAAATTGTTAAACTCTTCAAATTGTGCTTAGTATTAATTTACTTTTTCTAATTTTATTTACGTAAACTACTTGTTTTGCATAATATTTGTCATTTTTGAACAAAAGTGCACATTTACACGACTTTCGACTTTTAATTTCGCAATTCGCAAACATCATTAAAACCAATTTAAAATTTTTGTCGTTTCTAAAAATCATCGAAAATAAGTTGCACAACTTTGCAAATGTGCAGTAATTTCAATTTTGGTCTACAGTCCAATAAAACAGGCTTTAAAAACTAATTTATCAAGAATTTAATATTTATTAATTAAAATTATTGTATATGATCATTGTAATTTTTAAGGTCATTTAACGTCATACTTTAGTTTGATTATATTGAATAACCGGTGATCACACAAACTTTACATTTAATGTAGACATTTGAATTAGTAATAATTCACATAAATATTGGTGTTTTATACACAGTCAATTGTTAAATATTTCTAACCATATGTCTACTAAAAAATATACAGGTAAATTGCAATAAACCCAACATTGATTTTAAAAATTATATACCTATATTATTTTGCACTTTTCTGTTTTTTAAAGACCAATGGATTTTTTAAACCCGTCGAAATTTTACAAGAGATACATCTCCCATTGATTGACAATTTTTCGCAACTGTTTAGTCGCACAGTTCAAGCACAAACGCTTCTCGTCTCGTGGTTGTGCAAATCCAATGCGACAAAAACGAATAGCAATGAACAATGTGCCTCCACAACTAGTATTGAACTATTCAAACACGTCAAAATTAATTTAACTCACCTAGTACCATACAATGCCGGTAAATTTTGTTTTCGACTTAATCAAATAAATTCAACAATCAAAATTCAAACTTTAGCCAAGATTTAAAGTGTTATGCCTGGGTGTTGGGCAGATTAGTGTTCAACTGAGCTACTTATTGTCTGAATACTTTGACTTGCTAATCCACTAGTCCCGGGGTTTAAAACAAGAAGTCAAAACACGTTTAGACCAGAATCAAATATTCCAAATTACACATAACATATATATAGAAGTGGGCTTAATATCCACTCCACTGGCTGTCTGTTCCACACTCGGACTTCATTATGATTGGTCCGATGAGTAACTTATCGATCGTGGTTCGGTGTCGTCCTAACACCTCCCTTTTTTTGAAAAACGATGTAATCGTATTTTTTTCTTCCAGGGTTTACTTCGATAAATGTAAACGGGTATCGTTTTCGCGTTGATTTGCGTAGCCTTGAGCTTGTAGTTTGCCATTTGTTTGATTTTTCATTTGCCTTCTCATTGTCAACCAAGCTGTAATTGCTTAAGATTCGTTGAAATTGATTTTCGCTCCTCCTCTCTCTCCTTCATTTTTAAGCATTTGACGCTTAAATTTATCGACCAGTCGTTCGACTTGTCCATTTGATTGAGGATGATATGCAGGGGACTTTGTGTGATGTATGCCATTATGAAGGCAATATTGAGCAAATTGAGCAGAAGTAAATTGTGGACCGTTATCAGTTACCGTTTTTATCGATGCAACATTTGTTTCATCCTGCTCGCTGGATTTCTGTGAAATTAATCGTGATAAAGCATCAACTTGTTCGCTGATGTGTATTTGATTCAAAAATTATAACCCAATAAGATTGTGGCCCAGCGCTGTAATCTGTATATATATAGGAGTGGGCTTGATATCCACTCCACTGGCTGTCTGTCCTAGACTCGGACTTCATTATGATTGGTCCAATGAGTAACTTATCGATCGTGGTTCGGTGTCGTCCTAACATAAAGTTTACCTCTTATCGTTGATTCTCGTTTGCACTTAGACAAATCTGGCAGTGCAACAGTTAATTGCAAAATTATCAATTAACTGGTCAATTGTAGCGATGCGTTGAAAGTTAATTATGATTAAACTATTAAAGATCTCTATCTTTATATGATTACTTTAATGACTGTTAATAGTACTATTATTAAAATAAAAAATAAAATTTATACAGCTAAAACTTTAAAGAGTCTAAATTAGTAAACTTAATATTTCTTATTTTAAAATAAAAATACTTTATATTTATACATTTAAGATATATTTTTGGTTTATGAAACCGATATTTAAAAAATTAATTTGTAGTTACAGATCAATTATGCAACAATAAATTGTGTTCTGGAACTCTAAACAACATAGAACAATGTCTAACAATAGTGCCGGGTTATTCACAAAATGAAATCCACGCTGATCCACATTCATTTACGTGGAGACCACGTCAAGGTAAAATGGAATCAGATTATTTGGATTATATTGCTTTCGTATTTGGCCGACGAACTAGGTAACTTCGTTGCGCATCCAATTCAAAGAGGGTCAGTATAGACCGAAGTACTTGAAAGTGTTTGCAACGTTTGACGGTGTGGCCTACGATTATTACGACAGTGTATGTTTATATTATATATATATATATATATATATATATATATATATATATCAGTATTTATATATATATATATGTAATCATGGGGCAATAGGGTAACAGTTACAGCCAATAATAATAATAATAATAATAATAATAATAATAATAATAATAATAATAATAATAATAATAATAATAATAGCAATAATAGTAACAATGATAAGAACATTGATAATAATAACAATAATAATAGTAATAATAACAGTAATAATAATAACAGTAATGATAATAAGCAGAGCTGATAAAAAATATGTGTAAAAATGGATAAATAAAATTTTATTATTTATTTACATTTGAACAATTTTCTGAAAATGTTAATAGTTGGAATTAGTCAGCGTGTTTAATATTTTGCTTAATTTCTCTTAATACAACAAAAGTGTTACAATTGGTAAAGAAACAGTTTCAAACGGGTGAATGTGAAATATTTATTTATTACAAGTTTCAATATGGCAGTTTTTTAAGTTTGATATTTATTCAATGCATGAATATTTTATTCTATTTGAAATTACATTCTTTATTGAAACAGTTGAAAACGTTTTGTTTGTGTAAACACCATTTGTACAATATGTAAAAAGCTTTAACACAAATAATCATCTGTCATATGTTCGCCTATTTAACATTTCAGTATGAAATAATAAGTGAAGGTTCATTCGCACATGTGATTATAACTCGGCCGCTCATTGCAAGAGGCATTCAAATCAAACTAAATAGTTTCAACTGCGAAAATTGTCAAATTGGATTGGCTTTTAATGTTTTTGGATGTGTGGATTCTAGTGTACCACAAGATACTCGTGCATTTGGTAAGAATGCTTCGTGTTTCATAAAATATTTTAATACATTGTTAAAATTGGAAACGTTGGGACAATTTCGTCCTACGTAGAAAACAACATGGATGTTCATTTGCAGAGTGTGTTTAGTAATGTTTTAAATAATTCAACAGCAAACTATTATTTAAACAAAAATAACGGGCAATTGGAATATTAATTTGTAAGGCCAAAAGGATTTAAATATAATTTGTAAGTTCTATGAACAAAAATTAATTCGAAAATATTTATATAAATAATTATATAATATACCAAATGCAATTGTCAGTAAGTATTTATGTTAATAATAATATTAATATTATTATTGGATCAAATGGTTTGATTTTACTATTTTTATTGACTTTTGTGCACCAAATAGATGTCCAAAAACTTGCCCTAAAACAAATACCCAATTCCCCAGAGTTCAAAAGATTCGCTTTATATACGCCAACTGATTTTATTTATTGCAATTCTTATCCCAATCAAATGAATCCGCATACTTACAAAGAACACTGTTTTATTACAGAACAAACGGGCCATAACAGATGGAAATGTAATTAATCAAGCTTTTAAATTATATATACATATTTACATATATTTAAAAAACTACTTAGTTTTATAAAGGTTTATAATAAATATGTTAAATACATTGTAAAATATGGATCGATATGCACCCTTCGATTCATATGCTTACACAATTATTATGTTTCACGCTATTATCTTATGCACTTGCAAATAAACTCATTGTATTACCCAATTAAATGTACACATTGTACACAGTGTAATATTTCTAACATATTTCTAACATGTACAAAACGTAAATCGATTAATTTAAAAACAAAAGTTGCATTCATAAAGCTAATTTTTTTAATTAAAAAATATAATTCGGTATCTGGATTTGGCGGATCTCTTTTGATTTTAAAGCTAATTGAAAATTTAATTAAAGAAAATACATATAGTTTATATTAAATGCTATTCAATATATTGATAGATTTGGGACCAGTTGTTACCAAAATTGTACACTATTCTCAAACAAACAATGAATTAATTTACGAAGGCCCAAACGGGGATGTTAAATTTTTACATGACAAACATTGTCTCGCTTTTATGCCCTGACACCCACAAAATATCAAATTATGATGAAGTCATCACTTGAACCAGGATCAGACATTGTAAACATTACATGGATAAAAGATGAAAACTTTAATCCGTCAACAGTGGGTTCGCAATGTAAACTTTACCAAAATGCCAATGCATTCCAAAGTAAGCACCGATTAATTACGATTTTTTCGTAAAATAAAACTAATAGTTCGTGAGGATGATCAATTTTGATTAACCAATCGAGTAGAAAAGCAAAATTGTTTTATAAAATATGTAATAATTAACTAGTTTCTTTTTAAATCAAATTTTGTAATTAAAACAGTTTAGAATTTATTATAGAATAGTTGAAACATCGGGGTCCCTTTATAGTAGTAAATAAAAATAATAGAAAACTTAAATTGTGGAATGAGTTTATTTCGTATTGATTTTTAGTCATAAACATTAAATATAAATATATATATCATCATTATTTGAATGAGTTAATATATAGCATTTTCATTTCAGTTTTATGAGCCACTTAAATAACACAATAAAAGAAAATTAATAATGTTGAAAACGTAGTTATTAAAGTAAGACATCTGTAGCAATCACATAACTCAAAAAAAGAACTACGTTTAATCAGAATATATACAATATCATATAATAAATAAAATACAATTATAATTTTATTGATATCTACTGTTAATATAAAAAATAATTGTATAATAGTTAAACTTGTTCAAAATTACCAATTGGGTAAATTTATTTTATAAAATATAATTTTAATGACGTTATGATGTTACAACTAGACCAAAGTTGAATGTATAAATTTTAACTATTAAGCGTTGTTTATTTAATAATAGACCAAATATTATTTTAAAAATTATATACATTTTATTTATTATCCATGTTTATAAGTGTGTTGTTCTTAAAATATGCTATTTTGGCCGACTCAGCATTTTTAAATAAGTATTTCTAAGTAAATATAAAGCACCTATTGCATGTTTTACATTATTTTAAATTCTAATATTTATGTTTACCAAAAAGTAATTAAAGATAACAAATTAAATTACATTAATTTTTTTTAGAATTTTTAACACTAATTTATTCAGAGGCTGTATAATTCTTATTTGCATTATTTAATATATAGCATTTTAATTCTAGTTTTAAAAACCACTTAAATAACACATTAATAAACGGTTAACAACGCTTTTATTGTTTTTTTCTTCAGTTTGTTATACTGGCATATTCAAAAATGAAATACAAGTGTCGGATTGGACAAATAAATGCTTCGATTTGTTTAAATGAATTCTATTTATCATTTGCAATTCGTTTTGATCAAAATAAATGTTGTCTTTGTCAACAATAATGCCACATTTTTCTATACTCATATAATATTTATATTTTATGTATTTCACTACTTTAAAGATGTCTGTCGTTTATTGGAACAAATATATAATGTATTTATTATTATAACTGTACCACAATTTATTCTAAATATTTTATTACACACTTTTATGTTAAACATATTGATAATAATTATAATTTGTTATATTGGCATCCTTGATGGAGACGTACAAATGGTTGATTGTACCAATACGTGCTCCGATTTGCCATCATCCAATTCATTTCATTGTTGTTTTCAATTTTATTTATCACATTTTATTTATTCCAATAATACTCTCAATTAACCAATGAGCACTATCATTTTTTAAATTAATAAAAATTTGCACTCATTAACTTGATTTTTGAGCACATTTGGATCAGAAAAAGGCTGTTAAAATTCGTAGAATATACAATATTTTTATCCATCTGTTACGGCATGTTGTAAACGCAAATAACCTTGGATTAATACTTTCAAAAAAGATGCAATTTGCTAAAAAAGTGAAAAGCAGGTTCATTTTTACATAATGTAAAACAAAAGAACACTTCAACTTTTACAAAACCATATTAAAACATTTTTAAAATATACATCTATATATAATATACATTCTAGTACCATTTATATTCAGGATTCAGGATTTTTCACGAGTTGAGTAGGCCAAAACGCCTTTTAGTCTCGGTTCTCAAATTGTCTCAAATTTTCAGGGGAAAAAATGAAATAGATGGTGAGGTAAAGGGGGGATTAGTGACAGAAAAAATATTTGAAATCAAGATAAAATCAAGGTAGATAGTGGAAGTTAACAATTATAGAAAACGAGCAAAAATTATAAATATGCAAAAATAATAATAAAACAAGTTACGTATTACAATGCAAAAACACTGCAATAATCATCAAAAAAAGAAGAAAAGAGAAAAGGATGAATAACGCTCCAATGGACGTGTAGCGTGACGCGCGCCTCACCTCGCGAATCTAAAAAAATTTAGGTTTTTTATTTCTTATACAAAATGGAATATACACATTCCATTGTATGTTAGTTATGTGGTAATTGCAATATTTTGTTTAAATTATACACACTTTTATTTAAAACAAACAGTTTTTTAAATTTTATGTAGATACAGTTGCCAATAGCTACGGGGTAACAAAACATAACTTCTTTAGATAAAAACGTTTTAAAAATTATTTTCAATTTACATGCATTAACAAATACGAAATGTTTTTAAATAAATGTAAACATTCTTCATTTTTCACACACACACCAATTCATAATTTAGAAATTACACAATTATTATTAAACACCTATTTAAATAATTTTTAAACAGCTATTTTTTTTAAACGCTATAAGATTATTTTGTAATTTTGAACGCCGTGGGATTTTATTCGATGGCCGGGTGGGTGCACAGAAGGGGACAAAAAGTTTAACTCCCGACTTAATACTGTTAGAGAAATAATCGCAGAAGTTATCAATCTTGTCCGTGGAGGTATATACTCTTAAAATAGTTCCTTAAACCCTCAAAATTAGCATTATTGAAATCGATGATAAGCGCTGAACTGAGTTTGGCAATGGGGGCTGTATTAGGGAGATAAACTTCATGTGCCAAAACAGAATAATCGCTCTTACCCAGCGGCGGGAGAACAGAGATAGAGTCTATTATATGGGGGACATTGGTGAGAACTAAGTCCAGGCAAGAAGAAGAACAGCCAACTCTATGCCTAGTGGAGAAAGAAACGTGTTGAAAGAGAGTATTCTCAATGCAGAATTGAAGAACGTTAGAATCAGAAAAGTTGTCTTGACTGAATAGAGTGTCCCAACTAATAGTAGGGGCATTAAAGTCACTCATAAGCACTTGATACTTGTGGGAGCAAGCAAAAGCTGAGTAAAGTTCTTGTAATAACGCAGAGTTAGAGGCTCCAGAGAAGAAAAGGGGTTTATAAAGAATAGAGAATCTGGCGTAGTCACCAGATGAGGGGGAAATAGAGATAGAGAGAAGATCGAAACCTTGATTAGTAGAGGCAGGGGGAGGAAGGAGAGTATAGATCAAGTTATCATGAATGTAAAAAAGACAACCGCTACATCTAAATCGCTTGGAATCTGACCGGATGACATTATAGCCTTGGATTGGCAGTTCATTATCAAGAATATCATCCGACAGCCAGGTTTCAGTAATACCAATTAAATGGGGCTTAGCATCAAGAACTAATAGACTTAACTCAATAAGCTTATTTTGGAGACTACAAACATTCGTATAGAATATTTTTAAAGGGGGAGTGCAGGTTAAAGAAAAAGGAGTCCGGTTTTTTTTAACCGGTGAAGAAATTGGACATGGCTCCGGGGTGTTGATAGAAAATCTTGCTATGTAGGGCTCTGGGGAGGGCTGTTATCCAATCTCAAGGGAGTTAATTTAACTAATGAGATAGCTGATAATTTCGGACAAGCGTGGCATTATTCTTATGCACCCGGCTTTCCGGGAAATGGGATTTAACAGCCGATCAATTACTGAGAATATCAGAAGCTATGTCGAAGGAATTGAAGGAGACAATTAAGGGGGGGAAGAGAGGTTTTGTTTACAGAACATGCGCAAAGCCTTGAAATTAATTGGCTGGGGATGGCAGGTCTTAACTATCATAGAAACTATCTTTTTAAAGTTAGTGGCGGTGTCAGGAATTTCTCTAACTATTAAGTTGTTTTCCCTTCTTTTATCAGCGGCAAATTGTTTAGCAGCGGATAAAATTTTCTTATGTGAAAGTCTAAAAACAACCTTGGAGACGGGAGGAGAAGGAGAAACTTTTTAAGTGTAGACGAGAGGGTCCTGATTGAAGCTTTGAGTTGAGTTATCTCATCAGAGTGTTTGTTGGAATGAACATATAGGGCTAATTGAGACTCAACTAATTCATCAACAAATTTGCGAATGTTAGTATTACTGAGTTTAACTTTATTGGGTAGATCTAAAATGAAGTCTAATTTAGTATCTATTTTGGAGTCGGACTTGGAGATAACACGGGGATGGGCGACAAAGAAGGAGTCTGATGATCAGATACAATTTACACAGTTAAAATTAACCTCATTAGTAGCCAAATCGTTGTAGATAACCTCCGAGAGAATAGTACTGTTTTTGTGAAACCAAGTGTTACACTTGGAGCAAAACATACCAATTTTTGCGGACTTACTACACCCTCCAAGGCCACAAATCGCTGCCTGAGAAACTTTCATTAATAAATCAAAAGTTTCTATAATATAATAAAAATAAAATATCACACGCAAAGCAATGTGATAATCGGGTCAAAAAAATATAAAATGGAGGATCAAGCACGACACATACAATTCCAGCTTAAAACACAATTGGGCAATCAAAAGTTGCACAATTATACACAAAAACACAAAATTTACGCAAAAACTAAGCAGATAAGACAAAAAAAACACGTAAAACACAGAATCACTTTAGCTAGCAACTTTTGAGTGCACGTCACTTAGGCATATCGTACGGATTCAAAAATGTTAATTATTTTTACAATTTAATAAATTAATGTATTTTATTATTTTTAAGTTAAATAATAATTTTTTTGACAAACAAAAATAAATTTTTAACATTTTTAAAAAAATACCTAAAATATTATTAAAAACATTATTATAATTTTTAGCAAGATATACTGTATTTCTAATTTTAATTTGTATGAAAATATTAACTTTTGACTTAAATTTAACAACAAATAAAAAGTGATGTAACGTTTTCAAAGTAACATTTCGCAAAAAATCGGTTTTTAAATTATTTCAAAATTTTGTTTACTATGGTAACTTTTGAGTATAAACATATTTTAAAAAATACTTATTTAACATTAAAATGTTTAAAAAATAATAAATTAGTTATTTTTTAATATAAGATAATGTTTTTTTAATTTTACTTTTAATTTTTTTAGGAGGTAATAGAATATACGTAAGACTAAAATCGATTAGTGAGCCCTACTGTAATTATTAACTATTAACTAAAGTTGTATTCTGAGAAATTAAATGCAATTTGGTGTAATTACAAGGTCTTACATAAATCTTTTATAGATAATTGTATGTACAGTGTAGGAGGCTTCTTATAAATTGACATGTGCCATAAAAACAATAATTCATTTGCATTTGTTAGAAAAAAAACGTCACATATACAATTCTTATTTACAGTATTTTTTAAAATACGTAACACGGAATAATTTTATATTGTATTTTCAATAATGTACTAAATTATTACAAATTGCTAAGTACTACAATTTAATCTTCATAGGCAAAAAAGGTTTATTAAAATTAACAGAGGGGTTGTTTTTATATATTATATTGGTTTTTAATTCATTGCAATTCTTTACTATTTTTAACATTGTATTCCTATTATTTATATTTTAAAAGTGTTTTATTCAGCTTTTGTTAATAATATTTGTTATTTATTATTTATTATCAAATTGTGATAAAAATTGGCAAACATTTAGATCTTTAATCATAGTTTTTTGTACTTTCAGCTGAGAAAATCAACCTTTGTTTTATGGTAAAATAAAATAACTTTGTTACCAAAATTCCTTTAACTTAGTGTATATATATTGCAATAGCACACGATAGAATAAAATAGAAATCAAAAAATTAATGGAAAGAATAGCATATGTTTTACAGGTAGATGATAAAACCTTACTAAGAGAAAAAGTTGCGATAGAAGGAGCCAATAAGAGTCAGATAGCCTTTTGTGTGAGTCTGTGATTACCCGTAAGTTAGGAGATAAAAAATTTTAAAAAGTGTGACCAAAATTGCATAATAATGCAATACAGGTCATGTGTAAATATTGATATTTTCTTTACCTTATATACATTTTTAAAGAATAATGCACTAACTTGACTCACACTCACTTACGGAGGTTAACCAATAGGATTTTTTTAAATTCTTTTTCCCTTGGTTGGCTTTATCATCTACTATTGCTAATGTTGTATATCATGGAGTGAACGAGAGCCGATTCTTGTTATGATCTCCTTATTTAAAATGTGATCGCGCTAGGTAATCTTTAAAATACTTCTAAGACACAGGCGATGAAAAACATTCACCATCTTATCAATTTTGTCCGTTCGCATTCACGTTTGACTCCCATTATTTATGCGTACAAACGAAGTTTTGTTTTTAGGCGAATGGAAGAACATGACTATATTGTTTTGAGTTTATTGAAAACTGACATTGCTTTTCCAAGTCTGACTTTAACATTAATTTTGGTTTTTCCGTCTTTACCAATGATACTTTCCAAATGTATAAAGGAATCAACAATATCAATATTTTGTCCACTAATTTCGATGGGCAAACCATTGTTTAACTTGGTGCACAACACTTTTGTTTTCGAACAATTAATCCGTAAGCCAATATAAAAACTGATATCACTGAGACGTGTTGTCATATTTAGCATCATTTCTGGAGTTTCACTGAATAGACCAATATCATTTGCAAAATCTAAATCAGTTAATCTGCCTGGTTCCATTTGATACCATAAGACAAATTATTTATGAATCAAGTCATAATAAAACTAATTACCAGAAAAAACAAAAACGGTAACAAAATACATCCTTGACATACTCCCGTGAAAATTTCAAACATAGCAGTATAACCACTTTTTGTTCATACACAACAACTTGAATTTTGGTATAGCCAACGCATAATATTTACATATTTCAACGGTATTCCGTAAAACTTAACGATTTTCTACAAAAATTCTCAATGAACACTATCAAAAGCTTTTATAGAATTAATAAAAGTGATTCCTAATATTCTTGACTTTGCTCAAAAATGTGACGGAGAGTCAGTATTATTTCAATACAGCATCTTCCTTTCCGAAAACCTACTTGTTGTTCTCGAAGGTGTTTATCTACCGCATTACTTAAACGATTTAAAATTATCTTGTAAAACACTTTACCAGGAACAAACAATAAAATTATTTCGTGTCAATTATTTCAATCGTTCAGACTTCCTTTTTCAGGAAAAGTAACATTTACTCATTGCCGCCAATCATTTGGAACTTGTTCATTATGTCATATAACAATAAATAAATAAGCAAGCTCACTTGCTACATCGTCTCCATGTTTAAGCATTTCTGCAGTTATCTCGTCAAGTCCTCCTACCTTATTCTTTTTTAATTTTTAAATTGCATAAATTACTTGAGTTACAGAAATGTAATCAATATATATTTCCGAATTTTGAGTAACATTCATATCATTATCGTTATCAAAATGTATCAGAGTATTTGGCATGGGCTGATTTAGTACTTCTTTAAAATGTTCTACCCATTTAGATAATTGCTCATCATCTGTTAGAAATAAACGACCATTTTTTCTTTTGATTGAAATATTGGTGTTTTTTCTAACTCCCGACAGTTGTCTTACAGTTTTATACAGAGTCTTGAAAGCATTTTTTGTGCTTTTTTGCATCTGCTTTCTAACCAATCATTCTTATCTTTGCAGCAGCTTTTTTTAACCTGTTTATCCAAAATTCTATATTTATCATTAATATTTTTTAGATAACAGAATTGTTAGATTGATTTTTCTTTAATTTTGTTTTCTTTTTGAGATCAATAAAATTTCAGGAAACTAATGAAATCTATTGTTTCTTTGTAGAGCGACATCTTCTACCCAGCACATTTGCTGCACAGTCTGTAATTGTTTTATAAAACAATTTTAATTAATTATGAGATTTTTTCAGATTTTATTTTTTTAGATTTTAAAATGTATTTTTTAAGAAATTGTAAAATTGATTTGAGATATTTGGTTCTTTAAGCTTCTCACACGAAAAGGGATGTAATTTTTTTCTGGTTTCTATTGTCTTTAATTTTTATGTAGGGTCATTTCTGCATTGTTTGTGAAATTATTCAAATCAATTTATAATAATTATTTTTTTGTAATTTTATTTATTTAATTAATTAATTTATTTTTAATAGCTGAAACATTAAACAACCTAAAACCAGAAGCAACCTTGTAAAGAGAGAGCGAGTATACAATTTTTTACAAAAATAAAATTTTAATGTATTAATTTATTAATTATTAAACGTATATTTTGCATATTTAAAAAAATAATATTACGTTAGAATTTAAATTACTTAAAGCTGTAACCTTAAGATGACCTTCAAATTATTATTTTTTAAACATATAATGTGCTATGGAAAACATTAATATTGAAAAGAGTAAACTTGACTATCGTTGTTATCGGTAATATGTTTTGTTATATTAATTTTAAATTAGATATTTGGAGTTAGATAATGGGTTAAAAGTGATGTTAATATCCAGTCTGAAACCTGGAGAAGTAAATGAAAGTGGTGTGGATTGTGATATGAAAAGTGTTGATAGTGATTCTGACGATTATGAAGAATCATCTTTAGATGATGAAAGAAATCAAGAAATAATGGTATATATGCTACATAAATTAATTTGTTATAAAGATATAAAAAATACTTTTATAACTTAATTATCTGATTTTTTTTACATTTAGTCTGCTGCAGCACTTTGCATTAAAGTTGGAAGCTTTACTGATCCTCGTGAAGCAGAGGGATTAGCACATTTTTTAGAACATAGTAAGTAATTAACTTCCTAAAAATACATTGAATTAGTTTGTTTATGTGAAATATTTTAAAATAGGACTAAAATAGAAAAATGTGGTAGATTGGAATTTTGCATTTATTTCTCACATTTTTATTATTTTTTATTAAAAAGATTGCATTACAGTAACAAAAAACAAAGATTTGTTAATTAGGAAAAATATATTGGTTTTTGTTACGTATATACATATATATATATATATATATCACAGTGGTTTTTATGGGTAGTTCGAAGTATCCGAAAGAAAATGATTTTGATTCTTACATAAGTAATCGAGGAGGTTCGAGTAATGCATGGACATGCAACGAATGCACTTTGTTTCATTTTGACGTAAAACGAAATTATTTTTATAACTCATTGGATCGATTCGCTCATTTTTTTATTTCTCCTTTATTGCTTCAAACCAGTGTTGATCAAGAGTTATCTGCAGTTCATAGTGGTACGTAATTAGTAAAAAGTTATTATTTATGATCATGTGTTGTTAATCTTTTTTTAATTGAATTTGGGCTTGCATTTTATTATGTATGTATTAAGGAAAAACAATTAAAAATATAATTGGAAGTACGAACATGTTATTTATTTTTTGAGGCTTTTAGAAAATTTTTATTTAATTATTTTGAATTTGAATATTTTTTTCTATTATATTAAATAATAATTAATATGTAGAATATGAATTGGGTTACACGAAGGATTCAGTAAGGGTTGGGCATTTGATTTCTTCTTTGGCAATTCAAGGATCACCTTATCGAAGATTTACGACCGGTAATTTTTAAAATTTATATTTAATTTGTTTCGGTTTTTGTATATGAAATTGTTTGTTGATGCGGTGGAATTGATTAATAGTTGTTAAAGTTTTAAACTTTTTTCGAAATTATTAAGGCAGTTATCAATATAAAAATATGATTATTTACACGATTTTAATTTTTAGATGGTATTGTTCACGTATATACAGTGATTAAATACAGACAGATTAAATTTTTTAAAAAGGTTTTTATGCTTTAATATCTAATTATGGTGATGATATTTCTGACTGCTAACTTTACGTATACGTAGACTAACAAAGCAGGGATCGAGTATACAGCGGTATAACTAAATTTCTACTTTGGTCGATAAGCGCACATATATAGCCATGGTTATAAAACATTATTTATATGCCTATGTATACCATATGCAACTGTTGTGTTAAAAGAGATAACTTTGACAAAAAAATCAAGCGATTTGTTAATTTTTCCAAACAGTGGCGCCTTCGTAAAGATGCCGTTTGTCAGTCAAGACACTGTATTATATTCGACGTTTGTCGTGTTTATAAGACCATCGGAGTTCATTGTTCAACATTTTATACAAATATTGAAATAATAAAGTAGTTGCCGATAATGTTCTTTGTCAAACCTGTGAACAATAAAACCATTAAAATTGAAATAGGAATGTAGTTGCCTTTTGTGATTACAGATTTTGAATACAGTCAAATGAGGGTTTGTAGTTGATGCCGGTATTACGATTTAAATTTTTATCCACTAAAATAAAAGCTTACCAAGTTGGACACCTGTTTTCTCAGATTTTTAAACTTTTCATTATTTATTTAAAATGAACAAGTGATGGTATTTACAATTCTTGTTGTTTGTTATTACTATAGGAAATACCAAATCACTTCGTGATATTCCATCTGAAAATGGTGTTGACGTTTATAAATTGCTTAGAGAATTTAGATCAAAGTATTATTCTGCTTCTTATATGACATTAGCTATTCAATCTAAAGGTTCGTGTATTTTTATTTACCTGAAATTACTTTTATTTTTGTGATGTTATTGGTATTAACTGATGTTTTATCTCAGATTTATCGATTTAAGAAAAACTGGTGTTTATGGTTATTCCTAGTAGTTTACATCTGTCTGCATGATTTCAAATTTCACTTTAAGTGCAATTTTAGTGTATTAATTAATACTCGACAAGACATCTACATTTGTAATGATATTTTAGTTTAAATAGAGCAATAGCTAAAAGTTACTTGATGTTGAAAGTAGTTATTATACAAGCACTATTAATGTATTTACGTTATTGTATGGTTAGAACATTTTAGTGATACTTTATATATATATATATATTGATATTAATCAGTTTATATGATTTACTTGGTTTCCGCTTTAGTGGATGGATGTAAGCATACATCCGGAATATCTTAAGGTTTACGTATACAATATATAGCCGTTGAACTAAGATAGATAATCCTGAGAAAAATTAGGCGGTTTAGTCATTCTTTGTAGACAGTGGCGTCGGTACAAAGATGGCGTCTATCGGTCAAGAAACGTTGTTATACATCCACGTCTGTTATGTCTTGTCAATCAATATGAATTAGTTTATTGACCAGTATGTTTGTATATTATGTTTGGTTACCAGTGCAATAGAAGGGATAAATAATTGAGCAAATGTTTTTTTAAAACAATAATTTTTATTTTAATAAGCACTCTGGCATGTTTTTAGACACGTTGGATAATTTGGAACGAATGGCTAGGCAGATATTTTCAAGTGTACCAAATAAGTGAGTTAAATCTTTTTAATTTAGTGTTTATTAGCAGTATTGTCAAGGTTGTTGATTTATGTTTTGAAGCATTTTATGTGAATTAGTGGCATTGGGTATTCTTTTTCTTGTTTATCAACTTGTGCCGTTTTTGATCCAATAATTTGGACAGAGTTGTATGAAAATTTGAGAATATTATTTGTAACACTAAAACGTGAACTTTACCGTTCTACAATAACCTTTTATAATTCAGTATTTTATGCAAAATAAATCATTACATTTCGAACTTTATTTTGGTATTGAAGATACTGTACAAATTTTATTTTAATAGTTCAATTTAACAATACAGTTATTTCGATTTTGTACATGTTTTGTACAACAAAAAACCCACTTCATTCATTATTATATTTTACTCATTCTTTAGTGGTGGTCCTGTACCTGACTGGAGCAAAGCACTGTCGTTTGATGTACAATCATTTGCTAAATTATATCGAGGTTTGTGTTAAGTTTTTGTGTTTGTGTATAATCATATTACCACAGAGCTATGTCATTACAAGATTGGCATTGCTTGTCTCCAGAAAACAAGACTGGATTGTTCATAACTGTTTTCTTTCTACAGCTTCCCAATCTGTTACATTGTTTCTTCTATCATTTAGCGCATTGTTGGATAGCATTTTGTTTATCTCCATCAGCTTCCGATGCGTTAACTGACTGGAATGGAATGTTTGTGCGCTTCTATCTAAATGCACAATGACCGTCATTATTGTTATTAGAGTAGATTTTAACGACATTTCATTTTGGTTGGTGACGTGATCACCTCTTCATTATTTTCCATATTAATATGGCTTGACAAGTTTAACAAACGTGGAACAATAACGAAGTTTCTTAGCTGGTAGACGTAATCCTTGTGACCTCGCCAGGGTTTGCAAAGATTGACGATACCGTCAGATTTTTTGTCACGGTTATCTCCCTTAGCCCAACGGATGCATATATATACGTATACCTTAAAATACCTTTTAAGTGAGGACCGTAGCTGAAGCTCGGTTATACCGCTGTATGACCCGGTTCTTCCTATTATTAGTCAATTTTAGCACCTACTCCAGGATGCACCACGTAGGATGAACAGTCAGGAATATCACCATCATTGGAAATTGAGACTTTATAAGTTTTACTATATCCTCAGGATTATTAGCATCCCTTTCTTAAAGACAAAGTTTGCAGGATCAGAGATCTTGAAGCAAGATGTCTACGTTCTGCTGAAAGATGCGTTTTCTGTCAAAACATTTAAATCAGTAAACATAAAATGAAAAAATCTCTGCACTTCTTTGAAAATCGTGAATAGTGGTAGTGGATTATACGGGATGCTATGCGAATTTGGAACTAACGAGGTGGCACTGTCACTAACTTTTGCTGTTGTGCATAATTTTGCTAAACTGTCTATATTATTATTATTATTGATTTGGGATCAGATGCTTTTCAAAAGTATTGGATGTATCTGTATTGAAATTTTATTTTATTTGACTATTTTGCAGTTTATGATCTACCTTGATGTGGATTCTTAGGTGTCATTTAACTCAGTAATAAACCTCCCATATTTACTTCCTAATGAATGCAAACGTTTATTTGAATAAGTTTTAATACGTTTTAATGGGATTTTGTGAATTGCTAGATTCAGTTTAAATAATGTTTCTTGGAAATAATGGGGGTATATATCTATATATCCTAGACTTAATAACTGATGTTTTATCGCAAAATTAAAACTTATAGTGCAGGCAGTAGCGTCACGATTTGTATTTCCCTTTACTTGAGCTCTAAGGTTGGCTATTAAAATCTGTTTGGTAGACTTCAGTATTTAATATTGGTCTGTATAAACATTTGGCCATTACAGTCGTTCTGTCACAAAAGTGGAAAAAATTGAATCTATCTCTGTGTCTTTTTGTGGAGCAAGCAATATTATCTTTAAATACTCAGGAAGACATCAATAACTTGTTTTTTTGTAAACTTTAATAATAATGAATAAATATATAACTGGTGGGGTATTTTTATTATATATATATATATATATATATATATATATATTAGTTTGTCCTGTGCATTCAAAAGAAGATTTGGAGTTTCATTGGGTTTTACCCTCTCAGGTGAATGATTATGAGTAAGTAAACTACAATATTTATTGCAATTCATTTTTGAATACTTATCAGTAGTATATATATATATATATCCATCGAAATGCCAGCTGGTTAAATTTACAACGAGGCATCCAAAAGAAACAATGGATTTAAACAAAACATTCAATTTATATAAAGCAAACATATATACCTGTAACAAAATTGAGTATCTTGGGGGTAAAGATAATAGCGAACTTACCTGGTGTGATCATGTGAAGCATACATTTATAAGAACTAAATCCTTATGGTACTACATAAAAAGATTAAGAAAACTACATGTTGATAATTATATTACTAGATTGTTCGTTACATCTTTTTATATTACTCATCTGCTAATGATCCTGAGGATTTGAGTAATGCTTATAAAGTCTTAATTTCCAATGATGGTGATATTCCTGACTGTTAGTCCTCCACGTGGTGCATCCTGGACTAGGTGCCCCTAGGCATATAGACTAATAACAGCAGGGTCCGAGTGCACAGCGGTATAACTGGGCTTCCGCTACGGCGGGTGGGTGCGAACATACACCCAGGATACTTAAAAGGTATCTAAATGTATACATATATCATATGTAGCCCTTGGGATAAGGCAGATAACTCTGACAAAAAATCAGGCGGTCTCGTCAATCTTTGCGAACAGTGGCGACATCACAAGGATGCCGTCTACCAGCCAAGAAACTTTGTTACTCTTCCACGTTTGTCTACGCTTATCAAGCCATCGATCGTTCTACATGTCGTATAAATATGGAAAATAATGAAGAGGTGACTACGTCACCAACCAAAATGAATGAATGAATCTGTAATTTTCCCTGGTTTATTAAAACAAGATTATGTTCTTTTAAAAAGATGCATGTCTTTGATGTCAAAATATGCAGGAATCAAATATTCTATCTTATTGAATGATATTGTTGATAAACATTTAAAATCATGTATACAATTAGCATTAAGGATTGAAAATAATAACACTCACCCTCTACATGCAGCTTTTAACAAATTTAAAGCTTCTGGCAAAACAATAAGAGCCTACTTGCACATAAAAACCAAAATTAATTAATACAAAAACTCATGTCTGCCGTACTTATCCAGAATAATAACCAACTCAGAATCAAACACAACATTGAACTTCTAGCAAACCTATCAAAGTAGGAATCATTCCACCCGCATTTATTTGAACCAATTTGGACATCTTACAGCATAATGTAGTAATTTTGAATTTTTTTAAAAATCACATGTTTACTGTATTGACTATATTTATATTCATTAACATGACATTCTATTTAATTTTATTCCCATTATTTATACTACTACTTTTTTTAATTTTTGTTATTTTTTATATTGATGGTGAAAATGTATTTTACGCTGAATGTATCTCTTGTGAGATATTAAAGCTTAATTATATATACAACTCCTAAACTAATTACTGTTAAAAACGTAGTTATTAACCTTCCTTATTCTTCTACGTTTATTAAACCATCGAAGTCGATTGTTTTATATGCCGTATAAATTAAGGAAAATAATGAAAAGTTGATCACGTGATCACCAACGAACTTTAATTATAAAATGTACAATATTATGTGTTAATTAAAATACAAGTATCATTTTACTGATATATATGATAATTAATAAAATATGAGTTGACTCATAATGTAGGATTGAGTAAAATTATTATCAGCATAGTTTACTCCAACATATTAAATAATAAATGTGATGGCTTGTGTTTGTAATCACTTGGTTTAGGTGTTTTGGTATGCTTTTGGTTAAAATGCTGATATTGTTTTATGTAATTTAAATTTTAACAAAAAATTGATTTGAACAAATAATTTTTTAAAATTTAAATATCCTTATACATGTTAAGTTTTATTATACAAAAAAATAATTGTCATTAATATTAGAACTATTAAATTGCGATTTTCAAAAATATTTTTAATTTTATTTTAGCCTGTATTATGTTTGAATTGAGATTTTTATGTAAATAAGATAAATTTGGATACAATTTTGTAAGATTATAATACAAATTATTGTTTTTATAAACAATTGTAACCCTGGTATCAATAAATTACATTTTTTCTTTCAAAATATTGGTATATTTTACTATAAAAATACCACTGTTTAAATTGATTTATATAGTTTTTTATATAAGGGTTATTTAATACCTTTTATAAAACCAATTTAATATTTGTTGTTTGAATATGTTTTTCTAACTGTAAAATTTTAAGTTTGTCAAAAATATTTTTTTTACAGTAACTTATTTTATTATGTAATATTAGGTACAATTAAAAGTAATTAGTATTAAAAACAATTTTATTTTACCATTACGAAACACAATTTGGGTGTTTTTATTTTGTAATAAAAAGTTACCTAAACTTTCTGTAATTAAGAAGACAAAATATACTATTTTTTTACTACTGAGAAGCAAATAACTAAATTCGTGTTAATTATATTTTATGATTTAAAAAAATCGTGTATTTCTTTTTTACATTAAACAACAATTTTTTATTAATGGGTTTTTAAGGGATTTTATTTTTATTTAGAATTGTCAGATTCATTTGAATAATAAATCTACTTGATTTTTAAGTCAACCAGGAGCACTGTACAGCTGTTTCACATCCTTACATTTGAAATCGTCAGTAGTGCATACCCCTTTTAAGTTTTACACACACGCACACATGAACTTGAACCCACGCCTTCTCTCACATGCTAAATCGGTAGTAACGTAGCAGCATTTGACGATCCTGGGCAATTAGAATTGATTAGATTCACTATAAAAAATAAATTTGCAGAGTCAAGTTCAACCACCCTTAGCTCTGTGCTTAAGGCGCTGTCATGACACCAGGTAGGGCGTGGGTTCAAGTTCATGTATGTGTGTAAATCTTGAAAGGGGTATGCACTGCTAATGATTCCAAATAAGGATGTGAAACAGCTGTACAGTGCTCCTGGTTGACTTAAAAATCAAGTGGATTTATTATTCAAGTGAATCTGACAATTCTAAATAAAAATATTTTTTTAACAAACGAAAAATAAGTTTTTAATATTTTTTAAAAATATCAAAAATATTATTAGACATTGATGAAATTTTTAAATCGCTTTAACAAGTTATACTGCATTTTTAATTTTAATTTTGGTGCAAATATGTTAAGTGAAATTTAATAACAAAATCAATATTTTAAAGTAAAAACCAAAGCAACGTTTTCGAAGTAATATTACACGAAAAATCGGTTTTTCAAATTATTCCAAATTTTTGGTTATTATGGTAACTTCTGAGTATAAACCTATTTTAAAAATTAAATATTAAAAAATAATTAATTAATTTTTCAATATATTTTTTTAGTTTAAATTTTTATTATGAGGTAACAACAACTTTAAATTTTTTCTATTGTAGGAACACAAACTTTAATTATTTAAATATATTTTTAAACAATGATTTTAAGCACAAATTAATAATTAATTATTTGCGATTCAAAATGTGTAATTGCTTTTAGTAATTCCGTTTATATAGAAGTAGCTCTTAAAATATGCTTTTCTGGCCACTCGGCATATAAAATAATTATTAAGTACTTGACATTATTTTTACAGAAAGGCATTAAAAGGTAACAAATTAGTTTGGAATAATTTTTCTTCATTTTTAAACCGGTAAATGATAAAACCAAACAAGGCAAAAAGTTTCGAAAATAGGAACCAATAAGAGTGAGTGTGTGATCACTGGAAAAGTTTCAAAATGTGTGACCAAATTTGTACGATTTAGTACTAAATATTGATTTTTCCAGGTCAAACATTCCCAACGTGCCTCACACTTACTAACAGAGGTTGACCAATAGGATTTTTTAAATTCTTTTTATCTTTTAAACACACACATATATATCTGTTATTTTCCAGGACATGTTCGGTTTACGTGATTTCCTCCCTTATCGGACACGAAGGTCATGGAAGTATTTTGGCCTTACTAAAGGAGTTGTACGTTTGTTATTGATTATGGTTTGTAACTGTTAACATGTGAATGAACATTTACATCGCTAAACCTTTGATTTTTTAGCATATGCTATATAGCGTACAAATGTTATTTATGGAAAGTATACATTAATTGCTTTATATATATAATTTTGTAGAAATTTAGCCACAGCCCTGAGAGCTGGTGTCGGGGTTACATCCGATTTTGAAAATTCATCCATTTGTTGTATATTTGAAACGTCAATAACGTTGACGGATATGGGACGAAATGACATCTTCAAGGTTTGTTTGCTAACTTTTTCCATATTGTTAGTCAGTTTTGAAAATTAAAAACGAATCTTTTAAATCGGTATAATGATATGACACTAGGTTGGTATGAAAAAGCTTTGTACATTTTTTAATTTTATTTATTTATTTATGTTTACTACTTTGAATGTTTGCACGAGAAACATCTTTTAGCAGTGGACAATTAGCAAAGTTAAACGTGGGCCGGCATTTAGTGCCGGTGGTGGGATTCGAACCCATGTCCACCGAGGTCCGAATTCGAGCGCTGTACCGCTAGACCACCCCGGCACGAAAATCGATTAAGCAAGCGGACACAACCTGCAGCGAACTTTGGGAATAAAACCTGAATTGAATAGACACACTGGGAATTGTGATCACCAATGTAATTTTTACTTGAAGATATGAATATTTTTATTGCTAAACGACCTTTCAATCTATTGTCTTTTGTGTCGCCTGTCAAACATAATAATCCCCTAAAAATCTATTGATAAATATAACCGAACCGCCTACTAAATCTGGCAGTGTATGCTAGGACCTATATGGTTAAGTCGTAGTGAAAGCGTTCACTTACTTGCTAAAATGATAGCAGCATTTGAGGATACTGGACAATTAGAATTGATCAAATTTACTGTAAATAGTAAATTTACAGGGTTAACTTCATTCATCTGTAGCTCAGTGGTAGGACATGAGTTCATGCGTGTGTGCACTACTAATGATTCCAAATGTAAGGATGAAACAGCTGTACACTGTTCCTGGTTGATTTATAACTAAGTGGATTCACTATTCAAGTGAATCTGACTATTCTAAAACATGCACAGGTTTTTAAACTTGTATATGGCCTGAGATACTCGTTAAATAGTCAACCTCTTGATTGCTACAATTTTGTAATTTTATATTAAATTGTCAACTTTATTTCTAATACTTACACTTTAGTTTATTTCGATGATGAGCAATATAAACTGTTTTTAAAAATGGAGCCTAGCATTTAGATGTTTAAATGGTTAGTGAAAAAGTACTTACTAAAAACAGTTTGATCTTACCACATTTTATTTTTAAATGGTCAATTATGGGACATTTTAAACACTGATTGGAAATTATTATTATTATATTATACAAAACCCTTTTGCTTTAAAAATAAACATGGGGCAATAAGACATCAATTACAGTAAAACGATAACAAAGTCTCGTTGGCATTGTAGATTCTGTAAATCGAAGATTAATCTTCCTTTCGGCTTTCACTCAACCGTGTCATCTGTATAACTCTGTCAATTTGCAGAATCTTCAATGCCAACGAGACTTTATTATTGTTGTTTTGAGGTTATTGTTGTCTTATTGTCCCATGCTTATTTTTAAAGCAAAAGGGTTTTGTATAATATTTGTTGTTTTTTTTTCAATTAATACGTTTGGTTTCACTCGTTAGGTTTGTCAAATCGTATTTGACTACATCAAGATGTTGTTGGAGAGTGCCGTTGGACATCCATATGGCAATGGTTGTTCTCCATCCAATCGATCTGTTCACACGTTCCGCAGTTATTTGTCCGAATATCAAATTATCAAGCAAACCGCATTTGATTACGAAGAGCCCGAAGATCCCGAAGACACTGTATGCACCGTGGCCAATATGATGCAACTGTATCCACCCGAATTGGTCTATTCGGCTTGTTCGGTTGTTCGAACAATTGATTTGGACGTGAGTTGAGGAGTATTGCGGTGTAATAAGCAGATGCCTGATCGGCTGAGTGTAGATTCCAAGTTCGTGTCATGCACTTGCCTGGCGCCAGGTTCACGAATGCTCTGATCGCCGGTTGAAGCTCGCGACGATTCCTAATTGGGCGACCAGTTTTTGTCAGTGAGGAGACCTCACAGTACTCGCTTGCTTCGTGTGCCAAGGTGGTCTAGCGGTACAGTGCTCGACTTGAGCACTCAATATGGACCCACGTTCTGATGACGTGGTCACCTCTTCATTATTTCCCATATTTATACGACAGCAAACGATCGACTTCGATGACTTGATAAACGTGACAAACGTGGAAGAATAACGGCGTTTCTTGACTGGTAGACGGCATCCTTGTGACGTCGTCATTGTTTGCAAAGATTGACGATATTACCTGATTTTTTGTCAGGGTCATCATCCTTGGCCCAACGGTTACCTTAAGATGCCTTTTGACTACCGCTGTGTACTCGGACAGTGCTGTTATTAGTACAGGATACACTGCGTGGAGGACAAACAGTCAGGAATGTCACCATCATTGGAAATTGGAACATTGCATAGGCATTAGTGACGTTTGTAACATTTGACCTCTTGTACATTCATGTTCGAGATCGGTGTAGTACCACTCCGAACAGTCTGGTATTAACAATTTCATTTTTACACAATTGACTTAATGGATTAGTAAATGTAGGAGTTTGGGTAGTTTTGACCGTTTTATGATCTAGTTCGGCGATTGCAGGGGAAATTTAAGTTTATCGAGAGAACGATTGATTTTACGAATAAAACTTTATTAGTGGTTCAACGTTGATATATATATATATATATATATATATATATATATATATAAACTCCGCCTAGTTTGGATTAGAAATGATTCAATCTAGCCAGTCCCAAGTCTGGATAAAGGAGAAGGGTTTGAGCGCGCAAAGTTGGCAACCTGGCCTTTGTAAAAATTTATACTGCTGCGGAAACAATGAAAGATGACGCCATTCCGGCAAACAACAACGTTTCTGGATGGCAAAGTTACCAGATGACAAGGTTGAGTAAAAGCCGAAAGAAAGCGCAATCTTCGATTTGCAGAATATGTAATGCCAACGAGACTTTGTTATTGTTGGTGTTGTTTTGCTGTAATTATGTGTCTTATTGCCCCATGCTTATTCTTAAAGCAAAAGGGTGTTGTATAATATAATATAATATAATATCTTATTGTCCCAATGCATTTGTTACATGTCAGAATTGTGATCTACGTGCATTGGAAGTAGATGTAAAGATTGCTTATATATATTTTAACTTGATTTAATCACTCCGTTAGTACTCCGATTAACTGCTATCAGTTAAACAAATAAACAAGTTACGTTTATTTGTGTTGAAGTTATTATTTGTGAAGTATATCAACACTATATATATATATATATATATATATATATATATATATATATATATATATATATATATATATAGAAATGCATTGAATTACTTCGACTTATGACCCGAATCGAGCTGCCATTATATTTCTTTCATCTTCATTTGCCAAAACTGTTTCTGCTGACATTCAGTTGGAACGTGAACCATGGTATAATATTTCGTATCAAGTGGAAAGTAATTTCAATATATTAAATTCAATTTTAAATAAATAAATTATTTTTAAATGTTGACCAATTCACTTATGTATTTTTTACCAAAAAAAAAGATATTTCTTTTAATAATGGCAATAATTTTGAGAAATCATTCATTCATTCATTTTGGTTGGTGACGTGGTCACCTCTTCATTATTTCCCATATTTATACGACATGTAGAACGATCGATTTCGATGGCTTGACAAGCGTAGACAAACGTGGAAGAATAACAAAGTTTCTTGGCTGACAGATGGCATCCTTGTGACGTCGCCACTGTTCGTAAAGATTGACGAGGCCGCCTGATTTTTTGTCAGGCTTATCTCCCTTAGTCCAAGGGCTACATATGGTATACGTATACCTTTAGATACCTTTTAAGTATCCTGGGTGTATGTTTGCACCCACCCGCTGTAGCGGAAGCCCAGTTATACCGCTGTGCACTCCGGACCCTGCTGTTATTAGTCTAGGTGCCTAGAGGCACCTAGTCCAGGATGCATCACGTGGAGGACTAACAGTCAGGAATATCACTATCATTGAAAATTGAGACTTTATAAGCATTACTCAAATCCTCAGGATCATTAGCATCCCAATTTTGAGAAAGAGGGATGTTAATGATACCGAGGATGCTGAGTAATGCATTTATATATATGTATAGTCTCAATTTCCAATGATGGTGATATTCCTGACGGTTTATCCTCCATCCTGGACTAAGTGCCCTTAGGCATATAAACTGATAACCGAAGGAACTGAGTGTACAACCGTATAAGTGGGCTTCCGCTTCGGTAGATGGGTGTAAGCATACACCCAGAATATCGTGCGATCTTGTCAATCTTTGCCATCACAAGGTTGCCGTCTACCAGCCAAAAAACGTTGCTATTCTTTTACGTTTGTTACGCAATTAGAATTGATCAGATTCACTATAAATAATAAATTTACATGTTCAAGGTCATCCACCCGTAACTCAGTGGTTTAAGACGATGATCTGACACCAGATAGGGCGTCGGTTCAAATTCATGTGTGTGTGTGTGTAAATCTTGGAAGGGGTATGCGCTGCTGATAATTCTAAATAAAAATGTGAAACAGCTGTACTGTGCTCCCGGTTGACTTAAAAACCTAGTAAAATTATTATTCAAGTGAATCTGACAATTTTCATATAATGATTCTGTATATGTTTATGACTGAATTCATCTCACAGTTTACGTTTTCTATTATTTTTATTTGAAATTATAAAGGGAACCCAATGATTTAACTATAATATATTTATTTGAATTTTTAGCCATACCTGATGACGTTATGGCGTCTTGGATAAATTCTCAACCGATGCCTGAACTTCATATGCCCTTTGTGAATAAATTTATTAGTACGTAAAGTTTACATTTAGATATATGTACTTACTATGTCCATAAGCCTATAATTTATATCAATCTATTACAGTATATGTTTATTTAAAATAAATATATGTATACTTTGGTTTGAAACGAATATCAATAATTTTAAGAATGAAAACATTTTTATAATTATTATAATTGTTTACGGAAATAATTACTTTCAATTGATTTTAAAGTGCGCATATTGCGCTTATGCAAAACTATAGAAAAGTTACTCTTATTCTTTGTGTACGTTAAATTAGAGGTTCGTTTCTACAATTTTTACTAAAAAAATGGTTATGAACTAATGATACCAGTCTGACTGTTAGTCCTCCATGTGGTGCATCCTGAACTAGGTGCCCATAGGCATATAGACTAATAACAGCAGGGTCCGAGTGCACAGCGGTATAACTGGGCTTCTGCTACGCGGGTGGGTGCGAACATACACCCAGGATACTTAAAAGGTATCTAAAGGTATACGTATATCATATGTAGCCCTTGGGCTAAGGGAGATAACCCTGACAAAAAATCAGGCGGCCTCGTCAATCTTTGCGAACAGTGGCGACGTCACAAGGATGCCGTCTACCAGCCAAGAAACTTTGTTATTCTTCTACATTTGTGTTACGCTTATCAAGCCATCGAAATCGATCGTTTGCTATGTCATATAAATATGGGAAATAATGAAGAGGTGACCACGTCACCAACCAAAATGAATTATAGATGTGCTTTAGGATATGTTTTAAGTATCCTGAATGTATGTTTGCATCCATCCACCAATGGGATAGCACAATGATATCGCTGTCCACTCAGTTCCTGAATCATATCAGTTGATGTGTAGGATGTATGCAAGTAGGATTATTACTATTATTGGAAATTTGGACCTTATATACATTACTCACAACAGAAATCCTGCATGGCTCGAATAAAAAAATAAAATCATGGGTTTTTTCAATTAGGACCGTATATGTATGTACAAATTTTAAAACGAGTATTCCAGCATTATCAAAGCTCATACAGAAGATAAGGCTTGTTAAACGGATTCTTTTTTCACCCTCGAGGCGTACCTCTTATCACTATGTCAGACTGACGACAATGTATGCCATTTGGTGAGAATCGTCTTCTCCATATGATTGGACAACCTAGTACTATTAGATGTTAGTAGGGATGCTAATGATCCTGAGGATTTGAGTAATGCTTATAAAGTCTCAATTTCCAATGATGGTGATATTCCTGACTGTGGGTCCTCCATGTGGTGCATCCTGGACTAGGTGCCTATAGGCATGTACACTAATAACAGCAGGATCCGAGTGCACAGCGGTATAACTGGGCTTCCGCTACAGCGGGTGGGTGTTAACGTACACTCAGGATTCTTAAAAGGTATCTAAAAGGTATACGTATACCATATGTAGCCCTTGGGCTAAGGGAGATAACCCTGACAAAAAATCAGGCCGCCTCGTCAATCTTTACGAACAGTGGCGACGTCACAAAGATGCCGTCTACTAGCCAAGAAACTTTGTTATTCTTCCACGTTTGTCTACGCTTGTCAAGCCATCGAAATCGATCGTTCTATATGTCGTATAAATATGGGAAATATTGAAGAGGTGACCACGTCATCAACCAAAATGAATGAATATTAGTTGTAAAATCATACTACATGGACGTGTGTGACCAGTTGGTTTTATGCCATTTAGGAAATATTGCTTTAAGAAGCGGTAATTGAATTTTTTGTCGAAACCGATGAATGGAATATTGGTTCATTTAGATGATCTACCATTGCTGGTTTTCTTGTCAAATGACGAAATATATCTAAACAATGAAGTTGTATATTTTTAACGTTTTGCATTATTATTTAATTTGGACTTTGTAGCTACGGATTTTGAATGTTTGAATGCAGATGACGATATGCAAGTAAGTATGATTTGTTTAATTTATTAATGTT
This sequence comes from Cardicola forsteri, assembly GCA_025895645.1. NCBI lineage: Eukaryota > Metazoa > Platyhelminthes > Trematoda > Strigeidida > Aporocotylidae > Cardicola > Cardicola forsteri. The sequence continues at coordinate 288,849 of JAKXYG010000042.1, read as the reverse complement.
TTACTTCGAAGCATGTAATAGTTGAATTGTATTCAGTATATAATTTACCAATATATGTATATATATACAGTCATTACAATTGCTTCAAAAAAGTGATTATCTAATTATAACTTCTCCAGCAATTACATAATGCATGAGACATGATGTGACTTATTATCCACATCTTTGATGACACGATATTCATTTTCGGTAAAATGAAAACCTTTTTTTATCACTATTGTCCATTTCACAAACAATACAGAGAAAACAAAATAAGCGGATAAACGGAATTTCAAGGTTCAACGTAAATAATAAATTATTCGATTTGCTTTAAAATATGTTAAAAGTTATTTTTATTATTTTTATTTATTTAGATTATAATAATCACATGTTTATTTTGACAATTATTGTGACATCACAATTAGGTCAGAGTTGATTGTGCGTTTAACATCAATTTTAAGTGAAATTAAGTACACAAATTAATAATAGATTAATTATTATAAACACGACATAACTTCAACTTATTATCCACATTTACATAGAAGTAGCTTTTAAGTTATGCTTATGACCTTGACCCGGCATTATTAAATAAATATAAACAAACTACTAAGTGCTTTACATCATTTTTAATTCTCAATATTTAGTTTTACAAAAGACCAATCGGACATAACAAATTCATTTAGATTTGATAACCTTGTACAATTTTTACTGCAATTGTTGGATGGTCTAGAGGATTCGAACTTCGGTCGGTATAGCCGGCACAAAATGCGTGCCGGTTTTACTAAATGGCCACTTGGTGAAAAATTTGTTTTCCATAAAACAGCAACGACTAAAATAAACAAATAGTGTTCCTACATTTGACACTAATTGTAGATACCGGTGGATTTGAATTTGGAATCGGGCAGGCAAGAACAATTACGATTTGGACATTTGTGGTTTCAACAAAGCACAAAATTTAAATGTCCTAAAGGTAGTTTTGTTGAAATTGGTATTTTTATTTATTTATGGTTATTAGCTTCGATACTTATTGTGTTATTATTATTATCATTATTATTATTATCATCATTATTATTACTATTATCATTATTATTATTATTAATATTATTACTATTAATATTATTATTATTAATATTATTACTATTAATATTATTATTATTAATATTATTATTATTAATATTATTACTATTAATATTATTATTATTAATATTATTACTATTATCATTATTATTATTATTACTATTATTATTATTATTATTATTAATATGAATATTGTTATTATTATTATTATTATCATTATTATTATTATTAATATTATTGCTGTTATAATTATTGCTATTATTATTATATTAAGCTTTAATATCTCACTAGAGATACCAACGTAAAAAAATGCATTTTCATTATCAATAAAATTGATAAATAAATAAATAAAACTAGTACAAACAATGTGAGCAAAATGAAATAGAATGTCATATGTTAATGAATATAAATATAGTCAATACGGTAAACGTGCAGTCCTTTTATTTATAATAAATCTCCTCGGCCAAATGAATTATTTAATTGGACTTCCGTTTATAGTTAATAGAGATTATTGGAAGGGTTTAATTCGTGGGTTGTAATTAACATTTAAAGTTATGGTAATTCTCAAGTGTCATTCTTGAAGTGTACATTGTAAAAGTTGATGTTTTTTGCAGACTTTTGGTAATTTGAACTACCATGGACGATAATAACCTTTGGGGGGGTGTTTGGAACATTTCCAAATATTCCTATTTGAATTGTTGATAAGGGAACACAAAGCAATGTGTTGATAGTACCAATCTTTTCTCAAAAGTAAATTACTTAACATTTATTGGCCATGTATCTCTAGCACAGTTAAAGAAAGATGATTAAAATGGATTGGCCATGTTTTACGTAGATCGCCCACTTATCCAGTCAGAATAACTATAGAAGCCCATCAGTTACCCGGATGGAAATGAAGATCAGGTGGCCGACGAAAAATTTGGACGGGCATTGTAGCATGCGAACTCAGTTCTTTTATTTATACTAACTCTCCTCGTCCAAATGAATTACTTAATTAAGTGTCCGGTTGTTTACCCTATGCAACTAACAGAGATCATTGGAGCGGTTTAACTCGGGGGATGTAATGTCAGCACACCTCTCAAGTGTCGTTCTTTAAGTACACATTGCAAAAGTTGATGCTTTTGCAGACATTTTGGTATTTGGACTACCCTGGGTGATAATAATCGGTGGGAGATATTTATCCCCGATGATGATGATTTTCTCAAAGTAAATTGATTCACTATTTTACTGCAACTTATTTTATCAATCTGTTTGTTTGTTTATTTATTTATTGACATATTTTTACAAGTGTTTATTACAATTTCTAACACACGTTTTTCCATTTTAGTATATGTCAACATTCATTTGTGGTCAGATATTGTATCAAAGTCGTGTGAAAAGTACGTTTAGTTTTTGTGCAATGCATAATTTCTATTTGACTTTTTATTATATACGTATATACATACACACCTTTTAAAAGTCAATTTATGTTTTATAGCCGAGTATACATAGCATGGCTGCAAAATAAACTCATGCCTACGTAGTTGTTGATCAGAACTCTGCACAATTTACATAGATACTCTGATCCGGGTGGTCTAGCGGTACAGCGCTCGAATTTGGACCTCGGTGGGCATCGGGGTTCGAATCCCACTAGCGGCCCACGTTCCGCTTCGCCAAGATGTTCACTGCTGAAAGATGCGTTTCTTGTAAAACATTCAAAGTAGCAAACATAAAATAAAAAATTATATATATATATATATATATATATATATATATAGCACAGAAAGAAAACATCTATTTTTAATTTATATTTTTTGCTTTGAATGTTTTATGGAAAACATCGTTTAGCAATGGACATCTTAGCGAAATCGAACGTGGGCTCGCATTTAGTGGACCGGTGGTGGGATTCGAACTTGGCACAAGAGCAATAGGTTCAACTCAAGTGCTTCTGCCATTAGGTCACACCATCTTCGATTAAAATGAATTTTGAGGAACACGACTGACATTTACTTGATACATTGAGTTTGGTTTTATTTTATTGATTTTGTGATTATTTAAATTTACTATTCTTTATTCAAGTTTAGTTTTGGCCAATATCATGATCAATGGTATACAACAATCATTGGACACTATTACTTATGAAGCGGGTGAAGCAAATCTCAAGTAATTATATATATATATATATATATATATATAACAATTATATTATTCAAAACCCTTTTGTTTTAAAAATAAGCATGGGGCAATAAGACAATAATTACAGTAAAACAACAACAACAAAGTCTCGTTGATATTGAAGATTTTGCAAATCGAAGATTGATCTTCTTATCGGCTTTCACTCAACCCTGTCATCTATGTAACTATGTCATCTCGATACGTACGATCACTTCTTTGCTGTTGTTTGTCGGAATGGCGTCCGTATACATTTTTTACAGAGGCCAAGTTGCTAATCTTGCGCGCTCAAACCCTCCTCCTTTATCCAGACTTGGGACTGGCTAGATTGAATCATTTCTAATCCAATATATATATATGCGTGTGTTTTCTTGTTCCTTTTCAATAAATTGTATGACGTGAGTTTGAGCCTCATTGTCAGCACTAAATACAGGATCTATTCTACAATTTTTCTAAATATTTACTTGCCAAAAATGCATTACACGAAACAATTTGTTCAAAAATTAAATTAAAAAAGAGAGTATTTGTAGCACAGAGTGAACAGATGCTTGGACAAACAGTGTTTCATTAGAAAGACCTTGTCTTTTGGGTGGATAAAATATGCAATATTATATTGTTCAATTGTTAATTTGTTTTTCTATGATGACATTGATATAAAATATGGTCCCGATTATATCGATTCAAGATGGTATCCGCAACTATTAATGATGCTTTTTAATACTATTTTGTGTAGTTTTGAAGCTCCAATGTTATACTTTATTTTAGTCAATCCGTGTCATTTTCTTATGGTGGAATGTGTATATGCATGGATGGTTTTAATGAGAAACTTTTTGTAAGTTTAACTATAACTACAAACTGTTGTAACTATTATTTTTTATAGTGTTATATATATATATATATATATGGAATTTTGTTTAGAAAGATGAATTGAAATGATTAATTTTTATTTAATTAAAATTTTTAACTCAAAGATATTTAAACGTTCATTTTGAATTGTTTATGACACTTTTACATGATATTATTGCTGAACAAGTTTTTCATTTTGTGATGAATTGTTTTTTCTTGCTTGTTTTTATTTATCACAACGCATAAATGCAACAGCACCTATATATGACCGTAGTGGATCATTTGAAATCTTGGTTCAATGCAACTGTTACAGACGATAGTTTTAAGTCTTGGAAAGAAGTTATTCATAAACATTTCTATAATATGACCATGAAACCAAGCTCACTGTGCAAGTACGTTTTAAATTTTTGTATTCGCTTGACGTTTGTATGATTTGTATGACAGTATTTTCAATTTAAGAAAGCCTTTTTAAGGGATTTTATTTTTATTTAGAATTGTCAGATTCACTTGAATAATGAATCCACTTGGTATTAAGTTAACCATGAGCACCCTTCAGCTGTTTCACATCCTTACATTTGAAATCGTCAGTAGTGCATTCATTCATTCATTTTGGTTGGTGACGTGGTCACCTCTACATTATTTCTCATATTTATACGACATGTAGAACGATCGATTTCGATGGCTTGACAAGCGTAGACAAACGTGGAAGAATAACCAAGTTTCTTGGCTGGTAGACGGCATCCTTGTTCGCAAAGATTGACGAGGCCGCCTGATTTTTTGTTAGGGTTATCTCCCTTAGCCCAAGGGCTACATATGGTATACGTATACCTTTTAGATACCTTTTAAGTATCCTGGGTGTATGTTCGCACCCACCCGCCGTAGCGGAAGCCCAGTTATACCGCTGTGCACTCGGACCCTGCTGTTATTAGTCTAGATGCCTAGGGGCACCTAGTCCAGGATGCACCACGTGGAGGACTAACAGTCAGGAATATCACAATTATTGGAAATTGAGACTTTATAAGCATTACTCAAATCCTCAGGATCATTAGCATCCCTAGTAGTGCATACCTTTCAAGTTTTACACACACACATATGAATTTGAACCTATCTGGTCCTATCTGGTGTCAGGCCAGCACCTTTAACCACTGAGCTACAGGTGGTTGAATTTGACCCTATACATTTATTATTTATGGTAAATTTGATTCATTCTAATTGTCCAGTGTCTTCAAATGCTGCTACGGGTTTAGCAAATGAGAGAACCCTTTCACTAAGACTTTACCATATACGTCCTTGCATACTGCTAGGTTTAATAGCCCGATGTGTCACGGTTCAGTTATATTTATTAATGGGTTTTCAAGGGATTTTATTTTTATTTGAAATTATCACATTAGATATATAGTAGAAACCTTGGGGTGTTATAGATTTATACAAAAATCGATCGTCAATCTGAAAATTACAAATAAATGTATATGTAGGTGATTTAATGGGTTTTATACGAAATACTTAATTGAGAATGCTTTGTGCATGATTGTTGACTGTGTTATTAGCACACGTGTTTTAATAAATAAATTTTAACACACACACACAAGTTAGTGGCAGAGTCACATCTCCATTAATTCCAACACCGCTTCCTTCAGACGACTACTTATGAACACTCAGTCAACAAAATTGACAATTTTTTTATTGGTTAATCAGATTTCTCTTGGACTCCTACGCATGTTTAGATCAAATTAGAAAATACTTTCTATTGGTTAAAATTATACAACTATTTTTACACTACTATTAAAAGTGGCGTAAATTTAGCATTTATTACCCACACAGGTCCAAAGTCGAGCGTTTTTCACATTTTACTATTGACATGGAGTTTTGAAGTGTTGTCAAATATGGGTTTTTTTTGCAATTATTTTTGTGTGTTTGTTTTCAGATCGGTTGTGGAAAATGTGTTGCTAAAACATAACTTTCCACTTATCCATTTGCTGGCCGTATTGCCAAAGCTCAATGTCAATCATTTTTTGGCCTTTCGACAAAATTTTATTGCCGCTTTGCATTTTACTATTTATGCATTTGGTAATTTATCCAAATCCGTAAGTTGCTTGTAGGCTTTTCTGTGCGCGCACACACACACAATCGTCTTTATCATTTTACATATTGGTATTGTTCCCATTTTTTTCTTCCAACTTCAGTAGACCCCCATTTAGCCTTGTTGCATTTTTATATTATTAATTGTTGCAGATTATGATGCCTTTAGGGTTAATTGAACTCGGACAAATGTTATTTTTCAGTTCATTTTGGTTGGTGATCATGTGATCATCTCTTCATTATTTTCCATATTTATAAAACGATCGACTTTGATGGCTTGATAAGCGTAGACAAACGTGGAAGAGTAACAAAGTTTCTTGGCTGGTAGACGGCATCCTTGTGACGTCGCCACTGTTTGCAAAGATTGACGAAGCCGCCTGATTTTTCGTCAGAGTTATCTCTCTTAGTCCACCGGCTACATATAGTGTACGTATACCGTAAGATACATTTTAAGTACCCAAGGTATACGCTTGCACCCAACCGCTAAAGTGGGAACTCAGCTATACCGCTGTGCAGTTGGTCCCTGCTGTTATCGGGTTCAGGATGCAAGGCTAATATTATTTTATGTATTATTATTTCTATGTATTTATTCAACAAAATAATTATAATCATAATAGTAATAGTAATAATGATAATAGTAGTAGTAATAATAATAATGATAACAATAGTAATAATAATAATAACAATAATAGCAATAATATTAATAATAATGATAATAATAATAATAATAATGATAATAATAGTAATAGTGATAACGATATTAATAATAAGAATAATAATAATAACAATAATAGTAATAATAATAATAATCATATGGAAAATAAGGATAATTAATGCGATATTTGCTTTATCTGATAAATATGTGGACCAATATTGTGGTTAGAGTAATAGATAGAATTATGTTTATTATTATAATATCAATAGAGCACTCACAATTTTAGTCATTAAATTTACATTATTCTGGTTTTCTATTGGATTGATTTAGACAGCTATTGATTATTTCGATTACATCGTTGAACATACCGGATGTCAGGCAATATCCAAGCGTCTTTTGGTAAGTGATTTATTATTATGGTTAAAAAAAGTCGTTAATTTCATTGGTTCTTTTAATTGTAAGGGTTTTTTCTTCCAAGGTTGATAATAATTCCAAATAAGGATGTGGAACAGCTGTACAGTGCTCCTGTTTGACTTAAAACCAAGTGAATTCATTTGAATAATGAATCTGACAATTATATATATATATATATATATATGCAGTATTTAATTTCGTGTTTAAGAATTATAATACGATAATGTAGTGTAAGCGTAAACAGAAGACATGATTATATTTTGAACTTTCTGTTGTTCAGGTTACAATGGACCAATATTTACTGTAAATTGACCACTTATCCATAATCTGTAATTTATAATTCATTTGTTCTATATCTACTTCTGGCACCGGATTCAGAGTGATCACAAATGCCTTGACCCCGGGTAGAGGCTCGCTATTGCACTTCGGCGGGATAAAGCTCGCGACGATTCGTAATCGGGTTCGCTCGAGCGCGCAGTTTTTGTTAGTGAGGAGACCTCACCGTGCAATTGTGTGCCGGGATGGTCTAGCGGTACAGCGCTCGACTTGGACCTGGGTGGGCATCGGGGTTCGAATCCCACCACCACCGGCCCACGTTCGGCTTCGCTAAAATGTCCACTACTGAAAGATGTTTCTCGTAAAACATTCAAAGTAATAAACATTAAGTAAATAAATAAAAGCATTTAAAGTAGTAAAATTTTTAAAAATCATACTTCACAAATTGTAAATATTTACACACATGCGTTTTAGAAGAGCCATTGACCTTTTTTTTACTAACAACATTTACTTGTCTTTATTTTTGACAATTGATTAAAAATAATTTGTTATTAATTTTATTTTATTGTATATACTAAGTCTCCAACAGTCTGCATCAAACCCGGCACAATGCATCAAATTCGTGTCATGAATTCGAACCCCATGGATGTAAACACCTCCATCAGTCAATTGCATTTGATTGGTCGTGTGGATTTGGAACGTGATTGTTACAACAGATTGTTGGCTGTAAAACATTGTTTTTTTGGTTTTGTGCAACATTTTCATATAAATTAATCCTTTTTAAATAGGCTTTGAAAATATGCGCCGTCATTTCCCCTTAATACTTGACAATATTATATGTTTTTAGAATTGTTATATTAGTATTGTCAGATCCAGTTGAATAATAAATTTACTAGGTTTTGCCAGTCAACCAGGAGCACTGTACAGCTGTTTCATCCTTATTTGGAATTATTAGCAGCGCATACCTTTCACACACACACATGAACTTGAACCCAAGCTCTAAAAAATCTATTGATAAATATTATATGTACAGGGGTGATCTAGAGATACAGCGGTCGCCATCGGAGTTCGAATCCAACCATCGACCCACTAAATGCGGACCCATGCGGTTGTCCACTGCTGAAAGATGCGCGTTTCACGTCTAAACATTTAAATTCATAAAAAAAAAGTTGAAGATGCTGTAATTGTTTGACTGTTTATAATACTACAGCCGGTTGGTAGACGGCACTTTTACTCATGCATTATTAACTATCATGAGTTGAGCAACAAGTCAAATAGAGTTGTGATTAGAACCAGATTATTTTTAAAACGAACGGGTACCCAATACCTTTTTTTCAACGTTTCTAAAATCAGCTTTACCCGAAAATATGTCACTGTTTTCCAATGCAAAATTTATTGGTAATAAAATCAATAATTTGCGTTTACTAATGAATTCTCAAATTTGTGTCAACATAGGTGTTTTATATTAATTCTTTATGAACTTCCTTAAAATCCAGCTAAAAGGACCTTTCTATCATTCACTACTAAAGGTCTCCCTTTACCCAACATTAAAACAGTTAAAGATACGTTTTCCGCTTCACGCTGCATTTATCAGTTCACTTGGAGTTGCAGTGACAAGTACATTGGTCGGATAATGCGTCGCTTAGCTAATCGGGTTAAAGAACACATTCCAAACTGGATCAATAATAGGTCAAACGGAAGTGAACACTCATGCACATCCTCCATATTACATCATTCATTCATTCATTTTGGTTGGTGACGTGGTCACCTCTTCATTATTTCCCATATTTATACGACATGTAGAACGATCGATTTCGATGGCTTGGCAAGCGTAGACAAACGTGGAAGAATAACAAAGTTTCTTGGCTGGTAGACGGCATCCTTGTGACGTCGCCACTGTTTGCAAAGATTGACGAGGCCGCCTGATTTTTTGTCAGGGTTATCTCCCTTAGCCCAAGGGCTACATATGGTATATGTATACCTTTAGATACCTTTTAAGTATCCCGCCGTAGCGGAAGCCCAGTTATACCGCTGTGCACTCGGACCCTGCTGTTATTAGTCTAGATGCCTAGGGGCACCTAGTCCAGGATGCACCACGTGGAGGACTAACAGTCAGGAATATCACCATCATTGGAAATTGAGACTTTATAAGCATTACTCAAATCCTCAGGATCATTTGCATCCCTAAATCCTCAGGATCATTTGCATCCCTAAATCCTCAGGATCATTAGCATCCCTAAATCCTCAGGATCATTAGCATCCCTACATCATCTACTACAAACCAAACATCAGATCAATTTTAAAAACTGTTTTAAAGTACTAATTACAGTGGATAATAAAACCAACCAAGGGAAAAAGAATTTTATTTTTATTTGGAATAGTTGTTTTATATTAAGTCAAAAATCATGTCACTTGATAATTGAATTGATTAATTTATCTTTTATTTTATATTCTTTTTTGTTTGATGGTACTAATTATATATGATGTGTGTATATGTATGTATATACTGAATATACATCTATCAAGGTATTAAAGCTTGTATATGTATGTGGCTTAGCGCTACAGTGCTCGATTTCCACTGGCACTCAATGCGGTTTTGCTAAAATGTCCACTGGCATGCGTTTCCCGTCAAAACATTCAAATTAGTAAAGATAAATTATAATACAAACGCCTATCGCCATCATTATTGTCAATTCTTTTCCAGTTCATTCTATCCGAACCGGCATTCGATTATTTGCGTACCAAAGAAACGTTAGGCTACTCCGTATCTATCAATCGTTGGCATTCGTTTCATCGAGGTGATTCCGAATGTGGCATTATGATATCAGTCGACAGTCAAATCAACAACTTTTCTGTCAATCACGTAACCGCTGTGATAAGCACATTTTGGCGTCGAATTGCTCCGCGGATTTTGGGATCCATGTCCGATGAAAATTACAAAATTGCGGTGAGTAGTCGGTCTAATCGTTCATATTGACCTTGAAAATGGGAAAAGGGGAAAAGAATTTTAAAAAATCTTATTGGTCAACCTCTGTGAGTTGGTGCATTCTTCTATCAAAAGGAGATTCTTTGACCTTGAAAATGTATATAAGGTGGAAATTTATTATTATTATGTATTACAAAACCCTTTTGCTTTAAAAAATAAGTATGGGGCAAGATAACAATTACAGCAAAAATTAACATCAAAGTCTCGTAATTCAAAGAGAACAGGAGACAACAAAATGTTTCCATGTATTTGAACATTTGCATGCACAACACTTTTGTCTTTGAACAATTAATACTTGTTCTAACTGTCCAGTACGAAAAAGTGTGCGCACATTCCATGTCATAACACTGGTTAAGGTTTTGGCATTGAAGATTCTGCAAATCGAAGATTGAGCTTCCTTTCGGCATTTACTCAACCCTGTCATTTGTGTAACTCTGTCATCGAGATACGCGCAATCACTTCTTTGCCGTTGTTTACCGGAATGGCGTTCTCTTATTGTTTCTGTAGCAGTATGAATTTTTTACGGAGGCCAGGTTGCTAACCTTGCGCTCAAACCCTCCTCCTTTATCCAGGCTTGGGACTGGCTAGATTGAATCATTTCTGATCCAAACTAGGCGGAGTTATCCAGGACTTCAAGACCGACTTGCGTTTCCAAAGTTCGGCCGTTTCTGCTGAAAATGTATATAAGGTAGATGATAAAACCAATCAAGGGGAAAAGAATTTTTAAAAATCTTATTGGTCAACCTCTGTGAGTGAGTGTGAGTCACGTTGGTGCATTGTTCTATCAAAAGGAGATTCTTTGACCTTGAAAATGTATATAAGGTGGAAAAATCAATATTTAGCTAGCACTATACGATTTGTATTGCATCATAATGCAAATTTGGTCACACTTTTTGAAACTTTTCCATCCTCAACTTACGAGTAATCGCACACTCACACAAAAGGTTATCTGACTCTTATTGACTTCTCCTTTCGCAATTTTTTCCCTTGGTTGGTTTTATCATCTACCGTTAATTTGGTTTTTTCGCCGCCTCCCCCCATTTGGTCACTAATTCAAAATTATTTTTGTTTATTTTTAATTAGGTTAACGGATTTATATCATCGTTACAATTGGCAGATTTATATATGTATTCGGAATTTAGTCGTAATTGGACAGTCATTATAAAGAACATATCATGTTTCGATTATCGCGAACAATTGGTATGTTGTGTTTGTTTAATCTTTTTTTCTATCAGATACACTTGGTGGAAGGGGGGTCATTGACTTGTAGTAACGCGCATCATTTGATGACATTAGCACTGATCAGATTCACTATAAATAATAAATTTTCATGGTCAGTTTCATCATCATCGGAGATAGACATCCCCCACCGGTTATTATCACTCAGGGTAGTCCAAAAAACCAAAACGTCTGCAAAAACGTCAACTTTTGCAATGTGTACTTAAAGAACGACACTTGAGGTGTGTTGATTTTCAATATTAATTACATCCCCCCGAGTTAAACCGCTCCAATGATCTCTGTTGGCTGCATAGGGTAAACAAACGGACGCCCATTTAAATAATTCATTTAGACGTAAAACATGGCCAATCCATTTTAATCGTCTTTCTTTAACTTTGCTAGAGATACATGGCCAATAAATGTTAAGAGACTTACAAATATCTGGGAATGGTCGAAATATTTTATTAGTTATTAAACGAGTGCGTTCAATAGAGGACAACGAGCGAAACCATATGGATCTTAAACAGCTTTGCTCAAAATGAACAAACTTTTGTATATCCACTTGGGTGAGAGTCCAAGTTTCGCATGCATAAAGTATAATGGAACGCACTAAACTCTTATATATTCTAATAAAAATATTACTTTTGTTCAAGGTCAGTTTCAATTACCGATAGCTCATTGGCTGAGGCTGTCACTAGATAGGGCTTGGGTTTAAATTCATGTGAAACTTGAATTGCGTACGTTGGTGGTGGTGATTCGAAACACGAGGGTGAAACAGCTGTACAGTGCTCCTAATTGGCTTAAACTAAATGGATTTATTATTTAGTGAATTTGAGAATTTTAATAGATTATCCTTGAGATTATTTTTATATGAATTAATTTTTATTATATATATATATATATATATATCAATGTTTCTGTGAATCATCTGTTTTAGATTAAACACGCACAACAAATTACCCAACGTGATTTATTTAGTTTTTTGATAGCCAATTATTTCTGTCCATCGAAACAGCGTTCAATTATGGTTCAGGTAATGAATGATTCTTCATAATTCCAATAATAATTTTATTTCTACTTGAAATTTTTATAGTAATTGACACTTTTGGTAAACCATGATTTGTTGTGGGTTGATTGAACATAGACCAATGAAAGTTGGAACCTGGCTAAGGCGAAATAAAAGTTCACTTTTGTTTCATAATCTATCATTGTAATGAATTTAAAAAATTAAATGATTGTTACAATAAGAATGTTTACTGTGGTAATTGTATAACTTAATCCTATTATTACCATTAGTTACAATAAGTGACGATTGATGTGCAGAAATGGAAGTACTCTGATACTTTGTACCATTATGTTCTAGTTACTTATCTTAGACATATCTAACTGTTACTAATATATACCTTAGATAATACTTTAGTATTATTCACAAAAATAATTCCTAATCCATTTTTGCAATAAAGCATAATACCACCATTTACTAATACTTAAATTAAAAATACATTATTTGTTAAAAAATTAATATTATTGACTAAAATACATCAATATATAAAATAAATGTTACAGACTTATTATTTCAGTAGTTCAAACTTGAGTCTCGGTTTTTAATAACTTCTTTTTGGATACGAGTCGACCAGGGTATTAATATAATCCTTTGTAATACGATTGTGTATAACAAAATCAATTTTTTCCACTAGCGACATGTTATTATCCAAGCGGTTAACCTCGCGTTTGAGAAAACTGATAAAATTTTCAATAACATTTAAATCTGAACTGTAGGGAGGCAACTGAACAAAGGTCAGCGTTTTACTTGTTATACCTTTTGCAGTTTAAATACACAAATAATATAGTAAAAAAACATAACCTCTTTTGATGTATGAACTGGCGCGTTATCCTGAATAATTGTTAAATGCTCCTGAGGCATTTTGTCTCAATTCGGTATTTAAATTTTTTTGAAACTTTTAATAAATTTTCTACTGATGAAGTCATTCATTTTGGTTGATGACGTGGTCACCTCTTCACTATTTCCCATCTTTATACGGCATATAAACGATCGACTTCGATGGCTTGATAAGCGTAACAAACGTAGAAGAATAATAAAGTTTCTTGGCTGATAGACGGCATCCTTATGACGTCGCCACTGTTTGCAAAGATTGACGAGGCCGCCTGATTGTAAGGGTTATCTCCCTTAGCCCAAGGGCTACATATGGTATACGTGTACCTTTAGACACCTTTTAGGTTTCCTGGGTGTTTATTCGCACCCACCCGCAGGAGTGGAAGTCCAGTTATACCGCTGTGCACTCGGACCCTGCTGTTATTATTTTAGATATATAGGGGCACCTAGTCCAGGATGCACCACGTGGAGGACGAACAGTCAGGAATATCACCATTATTGGGAATTGAGACTTTATAAGCATTACTCAAATCCTGAGGATCATTATCATCCCAAGTTATTGCTTGTACGAATCTATTTTGGTGTTTGATTGTACTTTACGAGCAATGCAGGTATTATGAACCGGAAAATTTTTCACTATAAATAATAATAAAGATGCACAAATTTTTATTATGCAGGAGTTATTTTGTAACTGGGTATAATAATTATTATGACTCACTGTGTAATTAGTTACTTTGCCTACAGTAGATAAACAAACTGTTGTTACAATCAATAGAGTATAATTCATTTACTTTTGTCAAACTATTTATTTATCTGAAGCACTAAAAAATTCGTTAAACATTATCTTAACAGTATAAATAAAATATTTCATATCAATTAAATTATAAAATTCTAATTTAGGTCAAAAACAAGAATATTGATCATTTTTAAAAATTGAAAAACAATTTTATATGTAATGCTGAACGTCAACTTGATAGTTTGGAGCATTGAATAATTAATAAAACCAATGCTCTAGTCTGTAGTTTAAAAAGGAAGATAGAAAAATGTTATTATGTCTTTGAATTTATTTATTTTTTGTCATACAGAATTGTTGACTAAAACTAACGTTATATTAACACAATTGCGTCCAGACAACAAAAATCGTAGTATTACATTTTTACATTTTTTAGATTATTTTAAAGTATAGTGCAAATAGTTTGAGTAATAAAAATGTTTAATTAAGAAAATTAATAATGTAATACAAAATTAAATCCGATAGCATTAGGTTAAAATACGTTGGAATCCCTACAATGAACGCTTTCATAGAATTCTAGAAATCAATAAATATTAATTAAAATATCAAAAATGCATAGCATTCATTATTTTTTTTTCAAACAAGTGGTGGTGTATCGGTACAGCGCTCGAATTCGGACCTCGGTGGGGTTCGAATCCCATCACCGGCTCACTAAAATGCGGGTCCACGTTCGGCTTCGCAAAAATGTCCACTGCTGAAAGATGCGCATTTCTCGTCAAAACATTCAATAGTTGCCAATATTCTTGTTTTTAACCTAAATTAGAATTTTTGTATTAATATTGGTACGAAATATTTTACTTCTACTGTAAAGATAATGTTTAACAAATTTTTTAACGCTTCATGTAATTACATGATTTCACAAAAGCGAATGAATTATACTGTATTGATTTTGACAACAACTTCTTTATCTAAATAACCAAGCGTTGTTATTAGTAAAGATGATCGCTTATTTGTTTGTTCTATACACTAACCAATTCCGCCTAGTTTGGATTAGAAATTATTCAATCTAGCCAGTCTCAAGCCTGGATAAAGGAGGAGGGTTTGAGCGCAAGGTTGGCAACCTGACTTTTGTAAAAATTTATACTGCTGCGAAAACAATGAAAGATGACGTCATTCCAGCAAACAACAACGTTTCTGGATGGCAAAGTTACCAGATGACAAGGTTGAGTGAAAGCCGAAAGAAAGCGCAATCTTCGATTTGCAGAATATTTAATGCCAACGAGACTTTGTTATTGTTGTTTTGCTGTAATTGTTGTCTTATTGCCCCATGCTTATTCTTAAAGCAAAAGGGTTTTGTATAATATACAATATAATGCACTAACCACTTTCAAAACATGGTATTATGTTCATTTCACTAGCAATGTACACTTGTACTTGTTTTTAATCTAGGTCGATGCAAATGAATCGGCCAAACATATGTCAACAGAATTGGACGTCGATTCGGCAAATGCCGCCAAAACGCCCATGATGATGGATTCGATCAAATTTGAAATTGTTCGTTTGGACAATGCCAAAATCGAAACGGAATTGTCACAATTTAGCCGTACCAAATTGTGTCCGTCAAATTTCGCAACGGATTACGACGACCAAACGGTGGACGAATTCGATCGACAGATTCAGTCGAAAATGTCGCCTATCATCAACTTGACATTTTTTGAAAAATTGGATTGTCTCGAAAATTGTCCATCCGAACGGCTCTTTATCAACAGTTTGGATGAATTTCGTGAAACCTCGACATTTAGGCCTTCGTATGAAATATGAGGCCAAGTGTGTCGGTTTTGACAATTAACTAATTTTTGTTTTTTGATAAATATAAAGCATGATTGGATTTGGGTTTGTTATTGCTTGTGTTTAATTTGTATACTAAATTTAAAATATGAGTCAAGCAAACAATTTAGAGAATTTTGATATTAGAGAAATGCGAATGATTCTGATGATGATATTCCTGGATGTTCATCCTCCATGTGGTGCATCCTGGACTAGATGTTCACAAGCATTTAGACTAGTAACAGCGGGGACCGTGTGCACAGTGGTATAACTGGTCTTCCGCTATACCGAGTAGGTTCAAGTATATAATCAGGATACTTGAAAGGTATTTACATATACCATATGTAGTTGTTCGGTTAAAATCAGGCGGTTTCGTCAATTTTTGCAAATAGTGGCGACGTCACAAAGATGCCGTTTATCAATCAATAAGCTTCTACGTTTGTTACGCTTGTTAAGTCATTGAAATCGATCGTTTTATATGCCGTATAAATATGGTAAATAATGAAGAGGTGACCACGTCATCAATCAAAATGAAATGAATGAATTTAAACTATACGTTTTTGGATTATCTAGCCAGGTGGCACTAGTTATAAAAAGTCACACCGAATTCAATATAACTTTAAACAAAATTATTGTTTCTTGGTTGAGAAACGCGTCATGCTGAAAGTCAAATGGGGCGTTATCTTAAATTTTCTCTTATGATTTTTGAAAATTGTTAGTGCTTTTGCCTACTTGAGTTTTTACATAAACCGATACACATGCGCCAGATAACGATTACCCAAATTAAAAAACAATTTCTACATTAAAACTGTAAGAAGATAAGGGTTAATGTACTTGAAAATATACATGTATATATACACATATATATATGTAATGTGAAGAATGCATTTTAAGGTCAATTTTCATGTTAAGTTTTTTAAGCTTGTAATTTTATATTCAAAAACTTTTAAAATTAATTTTTACAAAATATTATAAAGTGAAGTACAGAAATGTAATAAAATAGAGTACAACTAGTAATCATTTAGGTGGAAGTTAAACACTTTATTTTTTAATGAACTATTTAAGCCTAAATCATGTTTAAAACGTTTAGCAGTTAACAAGACAATGCCCAAATTTATATTTGTAATAAAATAACGTTTTTTTTATTGTTTAAAAATTAATTTATTAATAATTGCATAATTTCTAAATACAACAACATCCATTCTTCTAATAAAGCACAGTACCTCCATTTGCTAAAACTTAAATCAAAAACACAATTCGTTAAAAAGAATTAATTTATTGACTAAAATACATCAATATATAAAATAAATGTTACATTTTTTATTTCAGTATTTCAAAGTAAAGCCTCACTTTTAATTACTTTTTCTAACCTTTTTGGTTGTGAGTCGACTCCATTTGTGTATAACAAAGTTAATTTTTCCACTAGTGACATGTTATTATCCAAGCGGTTAACTTCACGTTTGAGAATACTAGCAAAATTGTCACCATACTTGTTAATTGGCGATGTTCAATTTTTTAATTATTTGCTGTAACTGTTATATTATTGGCCTATGCTTACTTCTAAAGCGAAAGGGTTTGCAACAATAATACATTATAATAAATTAGAATCAGCGTTTTTACTTGCTTAAAAACATCATTAATTTAACATAATTATACAAAATGGAGTATTTAAACCAACAACTGCATACAACCCACACTTTACATAGCCTTCTAATTAAAAGGGAGATTATTAATGTAAATAATGTTTAACTGAATAATTATAACTAAAAATGTTAAGCATTAAACCGTTGATTCTTTTCTAATCCAAACTTATAAATTTATACAATTTACCCCCATACTAGTCGAATCATTATACAATTGGTCATAGGTTATTGAAAGACGTAAAACATTTTTCAAGTACATTTTTTGCTAATTATTTAAAAAAATAATACCATAACATAAAACAACCTTTATTTTATTTAATATTTTAATAATCCATAGAGTTTGCGTAAACATATAAATAATTGATTAATATTGTTAAGTTAATTTAGCTTGTTTTTAACAAACTGCAAGAAACATATTAAGTATGCATTGGAAAATTAATTTTGCAAACATTCATTCATTTATTTTGGTTGGTGACGTGGTCACCTCTTCATTATTTCCCATATTTATACGACATGTAGAACGATCGATTTCGATGGCTTGACAAGCGTAGACAAACGTGGAAGAATAACAAAGTTTCTTGGCTGGTAGACGGCATCCTTGTGACGTCGCCACTGTTCGCAAAGATTGACGAGGCCGCCTGATTTTTTGTCAGGGTTATCTCCCTAAGCCCAATGGCTACATATAATAAACGTATACATTTAGATACCTTTTAAGTATCCTGGGTGTATGTTTGCACCTACTCGCCGTAGCGGAAGCCTAGTTATACCGCTGTGCACTCGGACCCTGCTGTTATTAGTCTAGATGCCTAGGGGCACCTAGTCCAGGATGCACCACAGTCAGGAATATCATCATCATTGGAAATTGAGACTTTATAAGCATTACTCAAATCCTCAGGATTATTAGCATCTCAATTTTGCAAACAAATGTTGAATAATAATTTATCTTTTATAAATGCAAAAAATGTTAACTTTTTATATTATTTTTATATTTATTTATTTTTATTGTTACTACTTTAAATGTTTTAAGAAAAGCATCTTTCAGCAAATAGACGTTGAAACGAAACCGAATAGTGGTACGCATCTTGTGCTAGTGGTTGTAATCGAACCCGTGTCTACCCAAATTCAAGTCGAGTACTTTATTATTAAACGTACATGTAACAAAAATTAATTATTTCTCTATCAAGCAACACCAGATTTGCAAAATTAATAATTGTTCAAGTTTATGTCACTACTAAAGCTACTAAAAAGAACTAAAACGATATCAGTTGCAGGCAATTACAGAATTTGTTACATTAAAAAAAACATTAAACTGGAATTTTAGTGTAAAGGCAAACAAAGACAGCTTATAATACTTTTTAAATGCTAGACAACATGGTATAAATAATAATAGTTATAAATCATTGACATCAAACAACTATTGTAGAATGCAACACAACAAAAGTTAATGGCAATGCCACATCTTCATTAATTCCAAATTCGTATAGCATCTCGAACAATCCCTTTTCATTGTTCACGATTTTCGGAGGCGTGTAGGGATATGTCAGTCCATCGACTTAGCCATTGTTTCCAAGATAAAGTGCCAGCCAAGATTGTGTAAAGATCGTCCCGAACAGCATCCATCCAAGTACGTTTTTGACCTCCTTTCCTCTTCTTCCAGTCGGTATTTGGACAAGCCAGGGTTACGATACGTGAGATTGCATCAGGATTTCTACGAAGAACATGTCCAAACCAGCGCAATCTTCGTTGTCGCGATACCAATGAAGAAAGATTATGAAGTTGAAGGTCATTTCGAATTTGGTGGTTACTGATCTTTTTCGTCCAATCCCTTGATACGGGGGATGCAAAATGGGTGTTGTGCCAAATGTATTTAAGACATCTTGCTTCAAATTTATCAAGCTGCTTGATCTCTGTGCGAACCAATGAAGAGAAAATGTTCATATTTGTTTTTGGGTTGATGGATTTACGTCTCCATAGTGGATCGACAAGCTTTCCAAACGCAGCAGCAGCTAAAGAAATTCGACGGTTTACTTCATTGGATGAACCACCGTCAGAAGTAATTGAGGAGCCCAGATACGTAAATTCCTTTACATTGGGGAGAACAACATTATTTAATACAATCCTTGCATTAGGAGCTTGGGACGACATGATGACTGATTTTTTGGGGTTGATCTTCAAACCATATTCACCGGAAACATTCACGAGGAAATCTAATGCATACTGCAACTGAGCTTTGTTCTCAGCTAGAAGTACAGCATTATCAGCGTATTCTAAGTCCGTAATGGGCCTAGTACCAACGAACACACCTTCCATTTGTACAGAGATCTTGGAAAATATAGCATCAATTGTTTAGTTGAACAAACGTGGAGCAGCCACGCAGCCTTGACGGACACCACTGCAAATTTCGAATAGCTTTGTAGTAGATCTGTTGCAATTGCGGATTACAGCAGTTGAGTTCTTGTACAAAGCACGTAGAAGATTCACCAGTTTTAGAAGTGTTCCATCTTGTAACATAGCGATCCAAAGTTCTTTTCTGTTCAGCGAATTAAAAACTGAAGAGTAGTCAATGAAGGCTACATACATAGGACGCTGAAACTTTGCCCAAAATTCAAGAATGCGTCAAAGCGTATAAATTTGATCGATGCATCCCATACCAGGACGAAAACCAGTTTGATTAGAACAAGTGGTTTTCTCCCTCTCCGGGCGGATCCGTTCAATTATTGTTGAGGTGGCAATTTTGGCAGCTATGCAAAGTAAGCTGATGCCTCTGTAGTTAGCAGGTATTTGCCTATCTCCTTTCTTGTAAACAGGAACAATAGTAGCACGGTGCCAGTCTTCAGGGCATTGCTCGTTTGTCCAGAAATCCGTTATGATGCCATACAAATCTTGAACAAGTCTCGAGGGATCATATTTGAAGATATATGAAGGAATTTCGTCAAAACCGGCGGATTTCCTAGCTTTAGGTTTTCTACAAATGCGCATAATATCATCGATAGTGGGGGGTTCAACAGATATTGGATAAATTACCGAAGAAACTGTCTCAAGCGTAGATTGGTCTTACAGCCATCCTGTAGTGATTTCAGGGTGGTTTAAAGTCTGATTAAAGTGGAGTAACCAGTCTTTGTCAGAAATGCCAGACGATCCAACTTTAGCTTTGTTAGCACGGCATAGCTGATTCAATTTCTTGTAAACTTTTCCACAATTGTTATGGCGGGCAGAAACCTCTAGCTCATCTGCTACAGTCCCAATGTTTTTGCTCATCCTCTTCATAACTCTTTCGAAATTCCGCACGCTATGTCTTTTCTTTTATTTTTCTCTGAGCTTTCCTTGTTTGTGCATAGAGATCACAAGAATTGGTGGACAACCAGTTTGGGCTTTTGACATTGATTGAATGAAAAAGTACCAAACTAACTGTATCAATCTTCTGCTTTAGACTGTTCCAAGACTGATTTATTCCCATATCACAGTTTGGGACAGCATTTGAAAGCTGCTAACTAGGATTTGGCAAACTTGGTAGCATAGTTGCTGTTTGTGAGCAGGGAATAATCCGGAGCCAAAATATTAGGTTTAGTCTTGGCAGTTCTTAGGTGTAGCCGAAACGAACAAGAGACAAGTGCATGATCAGAGTCATTCTCATTACCCGTTCGGCAGCCTCTGTATGCACGGGAATTTGTGATTGCACTGAACCAGCGTTTACTAACCAAAACATAATCGATTTGGGAGGAATATCTACCACAACTTGAACGAAATGTTGTCAAGTGTTTCACAGGGTGTTGGAAAAATGTGTTCGTGAGAACCATATTGCACCTTGCCGCAAATTCACTTAACCTTCTACCGTTCTCACATTGGTCGCGCGATTTTGTCCAAGGGCCAACGCAGGGCTGTTCACATTATCTCTTCAGACTCTGCCATTAAAATCTCCTCCAATAACAACGATTTGTGATGAGGTCTTGAGGCGAGAATATAGATCTTCAAGTTGCTCATAAAACTCATCAATTTATTTTTTACAGTAATTATTGGTGGGAGCATAGGCATTGATCACGGCCATTGTATACTTGGAAACTTTAAAGCGCGAAAAAGCCAATCGTGGGGATATACCTTTCTAGTCAATTAATGCACTGGTAACTAATGGGGATAAGCAAAATGCTACCCCATGATGTGCTGGATTTTGTGCACAAGGTGATGGGAGGAATAATGCAGATGTTGAGTGGGAAGCTGTAGGAAGACTAAACGGCTCTGAACAGTCCAGTCTTGTTTCCTGGAGACAAGCAATGTCAATCTTGTAACGACTTAGCTCTGAGGCAGTATACGCTTGAGTCGAAACAGATGACAGTGACTGTACGTTCCATGTTCCTATGCGAAGAGGTTGTCGGATGCGAATTGGATTTGGGGGGGATAAATGAAGTTTCTTGGCTAGAAGATTGCTTCCTTGCGACGGCGCCAGTGTTCACAGGAGTTGACAAGGCAATCTTTTTCGGGGAACGAGAGGGATGAAGCCGGTTGATGGATCAATGGGAATAAGTGCTAGCAACACATTTTTCGTCTACAAAAATAGACACAATGTGACGTAAGTTTCTCCAGATGTAAACGTAGCAAATAAAATTAACTTCATTTGTATTAGCACAAAAAGGTAATTTTTTGCAAGATTTGCGTGTAGTTCGCGGTGTTGATGCTGGTTATAATCACAGTCGTTTAGAAAATTTTGTTTAATGACTTTTATTTTTGTGTAAGAAACTTAAGCAGTCAAATATCTCAAACCATTTTACAATTAATTAAAAAATAAATTTCAAAATATGCAACAAATAGAGAATCTAGTAAACAATAAAAAGTAAAGAGATTAATCTAACAATACTGTTATTTGAACAATGCTTAATGACAAATATAGATAAACTGATTAATAAATACATTTACAAAAAAACAAGAATAATTAGTTAGAAAATGAATGCAAAAAAGCAGCGGAAAATAATGATATCATGTCCTTCCATAAAATTGTGAAACAAAGTAAAAATGGTCATTTACATGTGACAGATAATTAACGATTATCCAGATAGGTAAAGCATTTTAAAAAAGTGCTTAACCAGCTTACGCTGAATACGCTTGTAGACTTTAATAACGCCAAAAACATTAATGTGGTTTAAAAATTAAAAATATGTATTGAAGACATTTATGCAACTGGAGTGGTCTATACAATCGCCTGTTTCTAATAAAACAATTTTAAAGCATTTAGATAGTGCACCAAATAAGCATCTTGAAAAGTGTCAGGTAGGTTTTTGAAAAGGAAAAACTTATATTGAGCGAATGCTCACTTTCCGTAAGAATATTGAACATTATCAAGAATTTCAGTTATTACTTCCAATCAACTTTATTAATTTCATAAAAGATTTTAAACAGCTAATTTTTGTAGATATGATAACGTAGTGTGATCACATTTTAAATAATGAGCTTATGAGAAAAACTGATTATTATCCACTAGATACCATTATTACATTTATATAACGACAATTAATTAGTTAAATTCTACATTACCACCCAAACGACCAGCAAGAACGGTTTGGGAATTGACAATTGATTATAGCAAAATAAAAGTTGATAAACTACACAAAATTTAGAAACATTAAGTTAAAATAAATATAATACGAAACTAAACAAAAATGTTGACAAAATGTTCGAACACAAATCATTCCGTTGCCCTATGTTTCTAGTTAAATTATAGGGCTTAGTAGTTGATTTTACTGTTACTGTTATTTTATTGCTTTATGCTCTTTTAAAACAAAAGGTAAACAAAATGGTAATTACATAATAATAATAATAATAATAATAATAATAATAATAATAATAAATTTTTACATATTTGGTGTTAAAAAAATTAAAAATTAATTTGTAGATCCTCCATTTAATGTTAACCAAGTAATTTTACCTTGATTCATTCGCGAGGTGAGGCGCGTGTCGCGCTACACGTCCGTTGGAGCGTTATTCATCCTTTTCTCTGTTTTTCCTTTTTGAGGATTATTGCAGTGTTTTTGCATTGTAATACGTTACTTGTTTTATTATTATTTTTGTATATTTATAATTTGGCTCGTTTTCTATAATTGTTAACTTCCACTATCTACCTTGATTTTATCTTGATTTCATATATTTTTTCTGCGACTAATCCCCCTTTACCTCACCATCCATTTCATTTTTCTCCCTGAAAATTCAAGACAATTTGAGAACCGAGTACTAAAAGGCGTTTTGGCCCACTCAACTAGTGATAAATCCTAAAATTATGAAATTCTGGATTGTAAGCTTAAATAAATTGTTTTTAACAAATGCGTTCAAAAAATATTTTTTAAATATTATATTTAAAAAAAATTACGTCCAATAACAAGACCAAGCAAAAAATAATATATATTTAAAAATTGTGAGTCTTGTGGTTATATTATATTATACTATGCTAAAGTATATATATATATATATATATATAAATTATAATTAGTTATTTTGTAAAAAAAACTGTATTTTATTTATAAATTTATAATTATTTTTACTTTTTATTAAAAAAAATTAAATTAAATTAAATTTTAATTTAAAAAATAGTTTTTTAAATTATTTGTTTGAATTTAAAGGTAAAATAACCTTTACAATTATGCGTTATATGAAATCTAGTACTCGTTGTGGATATGAGTACTCCAGATATGTACTATTCTGAATGGTGGAATATTAACACACATCGTTGTAATCATTTAAATAAACTTGCCGTTCATCATGAAAATTATGGTTTTGGTCGAGCTATTATCGGGGATTGGGGGCGTATCGGAGCTGTAAGCGTAACTGAGAATGACGATGTTGACGTAAGTCTTGAGTTTTTACAACAAAAAATATAAAATTTTGTAAATGCACATTTTTTTGGTTAAATTAAGTTGATATTGTAATATGTAAAATTATTATCTTGTTTTTTACACTTTGATTTAAAAATAATATTTTGTAATTAATTCGTTTATGTTTTAAGAAACAATTTTAGTTTTATATTTGTTTTTTTTTATTGTGAACTTTTTGTTATATTATTTTTGAATTTGTATGGTCTGAGTTATTTTAGATACCTGATATTAAAAAAAATAATTACATATATTTTTAAACTGGTTTTTAATTATTAAATTTATGTCTGAATTACAATATTAATTGTTTTTAAAATATGTGTCTAAATTGTATTAGGCTATTAGGTTGATGCAGGTGACTAGAGCAAACGCCTTTTAGTAATCAGTATAATATTTTTTGTCGAATATGAGAGGAAGTGGAGGTATAGGTAATTTGGAGGGATTGAAAATAGAATATTTAGAAATTTAGATAAAAGCAAAAATATATTGTGGAAAAGTGGATATATTGATAGTTAGAAGGAGTAAATTAAAAAATAATAGTTATTAGAAACCAAATTTAAGAAGTATAACGATAATTTATTACAATGCAAAAGCACTAATAATTTTAAAAGAGGAAAATTAAAATTTTAGATAACGCTTTAATTAAAGTGGAGCGTAATGAGCGCCATTTAATAAACTTAACAATATTTATCTTTTATTTTTAAGTTTACGTAGTTGTGAACCAAAATTTTGATGTCTTGAGTTGTTTAATTATTTTAAAAGGGTTATAATTTTAAAGTTTGAAAGTAAAATTGCTTTATTTTTTAATGTTAAGATAAAGTGTTTTTTAAAAGTATTATTGATGCTTAAGCTATTGTTTTTGTATTTTTATATAGATAAATGGGCAAATAATTTTAGATTTATTGAATAAATTGCGTTATCATTACAAACCTAAGCCATTGTTGCCACCATATTATCAAAGTGTGTTAGAAGAAAAAAAAGCAATTGCGGAATGTGATGGAGAGTTTACGAAATGTGAAGATAGTCTTAATACAGTAAGGGATTATGGTTATACTCCTTATTTAAATGATCCCATTTTGGGTGAACAAGCTTCTGCGGCATTTTTATGTGGCAAAGTTCAGGGATTACTACGAGGTTGCAATTTATCTGCTCTTACTAGTGATGATAATATCAAATCAAAAACGTTTACAGATTTAGTTGACAAATTATTAGACAATGCTTCAAAAGGTATTAGTACAAGTCAGTCGCAATCGGATCAGATTACATTTTTGCGTGAGATACACAACATATTGTTTAATTTAAACAATGAATATTTGTGTCAAGAACCTTCGGTTTCAAAAAGGCTATCTAATATTTCCAAATTATCTTCAAATGGTTCACAAAAATCAATTTTACCTATTACTTTGTCTAAATTAATTGATCCGCCACATACGTTATCACATTTACCAAATACACTTTCTGAGTCACATTTGTTATCTTCGTTCGACCCACTGCTTATTCGTTTGGCAAGTCGTCCAATTAATTCTCAGTATACTGGCAGTGGGCTTTTATGTGAAGTTTTTGAACCCCAAACGTTGTCTGCATTGCAACACAACTTGTCACATTTAGATTCGATGGTTTTATGGTCAGTACCTCAAAGTTTGAATACGTCATTACATTTGGCTACACGATTTAATTTGTTGGAAAACTATGGAAAGTTTTTGACTATACCTTTTGAAAACACTCGTTTATCTGGACGATCTTTTGTTGAATTAAATGCTTGTTACCACAGATGGTCTAATAAACTGCACGTCGTGGGTCGGTTGTTACCAAATCAGTCAAGTAAGAGAAATGTGGTATTTTTGAGCATTGAATTAGATGATGATGGTGATGATGGTGAAAATATTGGTTCTAACACAAAGTTTAATAAACTACCCAAAAATATTGATTTGAATTTTATAAAATTAGCAAATCCCGCTTCTAGTATCTGTATGAACAAATGGTTCGGAAGTGAATGGAGTGTATCTGGTAATCGAACAGACAATAGTGGAAATCGTGAAATTTATGTACAAACATTTGACCAAAAAAATCGTGTCTGGTCTGGATTTATTAAAACTGAATCAAATATTTATAATCAATTTCAAACTGAACACGATCTTATTTTGACTTCGTTGGGAAATTCGGATTTGAAACAAGATCTTGTTCAAACAGATTTAAATATGTACATAAATCAAATAAAATCGCAATTTACAAAATACTATCACAATTTTCAAAATTATTTTCATCATGATTGGTTGTCTTTGGGAAATGCCAGTTTTTGTAATGAATTGATTTTGGCTAGTCCTCGTCGAGTTCTTTTATTGGACACTCGTCAAACAGGTTCAAAATGTGGTTCAGAATTGTTCAATTTGAACAGAGTATTTTCAAATTTCGATGAATTTAACGCCAACGATATGATTACGTTTAGTTCTAAAGAATTTATAGGTGATGTATATCATTTCGTAGGATGTCAGTATAGTATGTGTTTGTTGGATAAGCGTATGCCTAATCGATCAGTACTGCATTGGTCTCACAATTTGAATCAATCGCCATGTTTTTGTCATTGGGTTCCTTTGCCCGAATCTAGTGACAATGTTGCACCCGATTTATTGATTTCTGCAACTTCCCAATTTCCATCTGATCTCATTCATTTTGGTTTAAATTTAAATACGAATAAAGGTGTCCAATTAGTTGGGCCAAGTTTATCCAGTCCACCACTAAGTGATATTTTGGATAGTGACTTTTATTCAAAGGATTTACGTTGTTTAGACACAAATGCGAATAATCATAAATTGCGATTTGAAAATTCGACATGTGGCTTACTTTCGTTTTGTATTCCGTCATCAAAGCAAGCAAGTGATTTTGGGCAACAATTTCATACGTGGGTTTTGACTTCAAGAGGAGATTTGTTTGATCACATTTATGATATCAATGTTTATTCGGACGATAATATAAACGGAAATCATTTTGGTGAAAATGACCTGACCCAGGTAAAAGAAAAAGAACATTTATCCAATTGGTTAGCTGAATTACTTTCTAAACCCCTAAATAGCTCAAAACACGTGAGTTTATTTCGACAAGCGTGTACGGCAACGCTGAATATGTCGTCTTTGTCTAATGTGCCCTGTCCTCCCCGAACCGACCACGATCAATACTGGTCGTCAAACATTTTCAATTTAGATTCAAATGTCAACTCTTCATCAAAATTATCCAATCAGCATTTGCTGGGTGATTTGAACGCCATTTGGCGTATGAATTCTGAAGAATCACGCGGATGCTTTTACGGATCGTTGACAGACAAACGACTTGAAGAGGAAGGAAAACATCAGGAATTTATTCGAGATTTTCCGGCCCAAATTGAATGCGATTTGAAATTTTTTGATGTCAAGAAGTTGCTGATACAAAGGTTGACTGAAGCGAAAGTTTGTCAATCTTACAATTAATGTTTGTTTTAATTTTTTGGCAATATATTGTATATTATTTATGCAGATTTTGTTAATATACTTATTTTTTTACATCATACTCTTTTCTGTTTTTTTAATTATATATTTCCAAATTTAAGTTGTACTTGTGCATGTTTGTGGTGGTCAAATTGAATGTTGATTATATTGTGATTGGATATTCTATTAAGTCTAAACGTGTTACTATTGCGTAAAAATGTAGAATTTTTAATTTGTTTGTAGGATTTCAAGGATCATTGAAACAGTTTTCAGTCATTGCTGATATTTGAGTCAATTTGTTCTTTTCTGTTTTCGGCGGAAACATTTTGCTTTAAAAAGTTGGTTAAACCACAAAACTTTTATACACTTTCAAACTTTTGGTTATGGAATATTTATTTAGTTTGATTATTGGGGGAAAATATTATCACAATTTTAATCATCATCATTATCGGGGACAAACACCCTCCACCGGTTATTATCACTCAGGGTAGTCCAAATACCAAAACGTCTGCGGAAACGTCAACTTTTGCAATGTGCACTTAATGAACGACATACCGAGTTAAACCTTTCCAACAAACGGACGACCATTTAAGAAGAGAAGGCTTAACGTAAATAAGAAGGACTGAGTTTGCGTGCTACAATGTCCGTCCAAATTTTCCGTTGGCCGCCTGGCCTTCTTTTCCATCCGGGTAATGGATGGGCTTCCATAGCTATTCTGGCTGGATGAGTGAACGATCTACGTAAAACGTGACCAATCCATTTTAGTCGTCTTTCAAAAGCAATTTTGACTCGTTGCAGTGGCAGCACATTTCCATTTTAGCAAATCATTGGTTTCAGCTGCTGGAATATTTTAATCGGTTAGGGCCAAGTAGAAGTTAGTTCATTGCATTAGATAAAGCATCCGACACATCTTTTAGGAGTAGTCCAGCGGTACAGCGCTCGACTTGGACCTGGGTGGGCATCAGGGTCCGAATCCCATTACCGGTCCCCTAAATGCGGGCCCATGCTCGGCTTCGCTAAAATGCCCACTGTTGAAGGATGCGCGTTTCCCATCAAAACATTTAAAATAGCAAAAAGAAATTTTAAAAAATCAATGCAGTGCTAACTATTCTGTATATTATAGAACTGCCAATGAAATACGAGGGGAATTCGAGTTCCACAACGAAATGCGGGCCCACGTTCGGCTTTGCTGCAATGTCCACTTGGTGAAAAATGCTTCCCGTGGAGCATTCAAGCAATAATAATAATAATAATAATAGTTGCCGCGGTGGTCCAGCGGTACAGCGCTTGAATTTGGACCTCGGTGGGCATCGGGGTTCGAATCCCACCACCGACACTAAATTGCGGACCCACGTTCGGCTTCGCTAAAATGTCTATTGCTGAAAGATGCGCATTTCTCGCAAAAACATTCAAAGCAGCAAATATAAAATAATAATAATAATAAATGAACACTTGTTGAAAAATATTTACTGTTTGGTCGTTAATGCACTATTTCAGTTTGTCTCGTTTTAGAAATCAACAGTTGCAATTATAGAACTAAGTTTGTTCACTATATAGCGTTTAATAGGAGTATGTTATTAATGGCATCAACTCCGCCTAGTTTGGATCAGAAATGATTCAATCTAGCCAGTCCCAAGCCTGGATAAAGGAGGAGGGTTTGAGCGCGCAAGGTTGGCAACCTGGCCTTTGTAAAAATTTATACTGCTGCGGAAACAATGAAAGATGACGCCATTCCGGCAAACAACAACGTTTCTGGATGGCAAAGTTACCAGATGACAAGGTTGAGTAAAGCCGAAAGAAAGCGCAATTTTTGATTTGCAGAATCTTTAATGCCAACGAGACTTTGTTATTGTTGTTTTTCTGTAATTATGTATCTTATTGCCCCATGCTTATTCTTAAAGCAAAAGGGTTTTGTATAATATAATAATAATAATAATAATAATAATAATAATAATAATAATAATTAATGGCATCAGCATAATAGTACAATTAGGCTATTTAAATTTGAAATGTCCATAATGTACACATTTTCCTTTTTAGCACTACCCAATAATCAATTGGGCACGAAATAATTCACGCACCTGAATGACGTCCTTGACAAGTCATTGGAAGCGTTTTGTCCATGTTTGTTCCAATTCGCATCGACAAGACAACGTCTGTTTGCAAATAACACCATCGGAATGGGATTGTTTATTTGAAACGGTGTCGATTTTGTTGAACCAATGTCCCAGTGCTCGTTGTGCCATTCTTGATCATTTAGCCCCATTGTTTGTCAACTATTTTGTCACCTGGTATCATCGACATGCCAGTGACAGCGAACGACCAATGACCAGCTTGTCTGCTGCAGGCGTTTCCGACGAAGATGTCATGATGAATTCGAATAGGAAGAATGGAGATTTAGAACGGATTGAATGTATATTGAAAGATGTGCTTTTTGTGGTGCGTTTCCAAATAATAATAATTATTATAATAACAATTATAATGGTATTAATGATAACAACAATAATAATAATAATGATAATAATAATAATAATGATAATCATAATAACAATAATAATAATAATAATGATAATAGTAATAATAATGATAACAATAATGATAATAATAATAATAATTATTATTATTATAACAATAATAATAATAATAATAATAGTAATAATAATAGTAATGATAATAATAATAGCAATAATAATAACAATAATAATAATAATAATTTATATATGATTTTTGACGTGATATTGATGTGTACTTAATGACAGTCACATCGATGAACTTTTTCTATTCATAGATTATATGTGCAAAAAACGCAGAATAATTTTTTTTATTTTTACTACCGTGAATGTTGTATGAGAAACGTGTCTTTCAGCGGTGGATATTTTAGCGAAACCGAACGAAGGCCCGCATTTAATGCCGGTTGTGGGATTTGAACCCCCACGTTTATCAGGTCCAAGTAGAGCGCTGTACCGCTAGGCCACTCCAGCACAAGGTTTCTTATTTTGTGCTGGCGTCGGTGTTTTTTTCTTTAGTCCAATGATTACATATGGTTTCCATAAACCTTAAAAGTCCTTTTAGGGATGCTAATGATCCTGAGGATTTGAGTAATGCTTATAAAGTTTCAATTTCCAACGATGGTGATATTCCTGACAGTTAGTCCTCCACGTGGTGCATCCTGGACTAGGTGCCCCTAGGCATCTAGACTAATAACAGCAGGGTCCGAGTGCACAGCGGTATAACTGGGTGCGAACATACACCCAGGATACTTAAAGGTATCTAAAGGTATACGTATACCATATGTAGCCCTTGAGCTTAAGGGAGATAACCCTTACAAAAAATCAGGCGGCCTCGTCAATCTTTGCGAACAGTGGCGACGTCACAAGGATGCCGTCTACCAGCCAAGAAACTTTGTTATTCTTCCACGTTTGTCTACGCTTGTCAAGCCATCGAAATCGATCGTTCTACATGTCGTATAAATATGGGAAATAATGAAGAGGTGATCACGTCACCAACCAAAATGAATGAATAATGAAAAAGTCCTTTTAAGTATTCTGGACGTACGTATGTTTGTATCCATGGGTTAAGGCGAAAATCCCGTTATCCTACGGTGAATTTAGTTCGAGGATGCACCACATATAGGTACGAAATTAGGAACATTACTATTATTGGAAATTCGGACTCATTCTGGACTCAGTGTAACACGTATAAGTCACCACATTGAAGATTAACTCGTGCCTAAATAAATGAGAACGTACGTTTTGCTACTCTTAAATGAAAGTGGAACAATTATAAAAATAGTCAAATGACAGCTAAATATATCAATGCAAATCATGCTATTGACAATTCATTTTTTTCCAGATCTACGAACTAATTTGTCAAAATTCGTGTGAATCAAATGATGCCGCCCATTTTGAATCGATAGTTTGTACGTGGGCGCTCATGCTTTTGCGCCCTATCTGCACCAGTCCACCAACGCAAGTTTTAACCAATCTTATGCAGTCGTTGAACTCCCAAGTCAAATCGTTTGGTAGCAGTCATTCGAACGTACTGCGATCGCCCCGACGTACAGCAGACTGTTCCAAAGCGGTTGGCGCAGTCGACGATTCGAGTCAATTGGGACAACATACTACTTTGTACAAACAACCCAAACGCATTTGTCTGAGCGATTCAGAATCGACGAATTCCGGTACAATGGACGAAGATGTCGACGATGAAGCCGGTGGCGGCGATATGGATTGTGACGATGATGGCGACAATACTTCTGAAGTCGACATGGAGGATGTGGAAGGAAAACGATTGAAGGAAGGCACCAATGTGGATTGTAATGATCGCGCCGATGTCGCTGGTAACCAACTGACCAATTGCATCAGTCCTTCGTTGACAGCCAACAGCGATATTAAGATCGATTTGAGTTCGAAATCGGTAGTCAATTGTCAGCTATTGGGAATTTGGGTTCATTGTAAGCTGGTAATGGAATTTTTGAAAATCATTTCGCATTGTTTGCTGGTAAGTTGATTATGTGCCTAATGATAATCGTTTTTTTTTGGTTGAATATTATTGTTGACGGGTTTTATTACGATTTTATGTCAGTACTGATACAAAAGGGGTGGTTATTTTAATTATTATTATTATTATTATTATTATTATTATTATTATTGTCATTACTATTATTGTCATTACTATTGTCATTACTATTATTATTATTATCATTATTATTATTATTATTATTATTATCATTATTATTATTATTATCATTATTGTTATTATTATTATTATTATTATTATTATTATCATTATTATTATTATTGTCATTATCATTATTATTATTATTATTATTATTATTATTATTATTATTATTATTATTATTATTATTATTATTATTATTATTATTATTATTATTATTATTATTATTATTATTATTATTATTATTATTATTATTATTATTATTATTATTATTATTATTATTATCATTATTATCATTATTATTATTATTATTATTATTATTATTATTATTATTATTATTATTATTATTATTATTATTATTATTATTATTATTATTATTATTATTATTATTATTATTATTATTATTATTATTATTATTATTATTATTATTATTATTATTATTATTATGTATTACTATTATTATCATTATTATCATCATTATTATTATTATTATTATTATTATTATTATTATTATTATTATTATTATTATTATTATTATTATTATTATTATTATTATTATTATTATTATTATTATTGCATGAATGGTTGGAGCCTAGGTTGCTAGACTGAAGGATCTACGTTCGATTACATAAACATTGCTTCTTGTTCAAACTTGGACAATTTTATATCGTTGCATTCATGTACATAGGTATCGGAGTAGAAGAACTAATTTAATCGTTACAGTCGAAACCGGACGAGTGTGAGCTCCAAGTACGTACCCTCATTTGGCTTCGTTAAATGCCCACGTGCTAAAATATGCCTTTCGTGAAACATTCAAACAATAACAATTAAAAATATTACTATGATTATGATTAAGACCCTCTTTCAATGTATATTTCAGGGTCCCAATATTAAACAAAATACCTTCCATTCGTTGCTCATGTGTTGCACCGTACCCACATTCAATTCAGCCGAAAGTGCATCATCATCATCATCTGCCACACCAGCCTTGTTTTTCGACAATTTGTCCCATGCAGTGGCCAGTTGCGTTTTGCCTCATTGGATTGTCATTTGGATGTTGTACCAACTGTCGACAAACAACGCCATCGGATTGGTCAAGCTCGAACAAATCGTTCATTTGATTTTGGATTGTGCCGTGTGGCCAAATCAATTTGGCGATTTCCACTCGGTACTCAATTTGGAATCGGTTGCCAGTTCCGAAGTCCTCATTGGCTATTTTCGATACAAACAACAGTCGTCATTGAATTTGGGATTTTGGGTAAATGTTTGTGCGTGTGTATGTGTGTCTGTGCGTGTGTGTGTCTGGGTGAAATGGTCAGGAGGAGGGTTGCTAACGGCGGGGCTTGTCGAAATCCGATTAGAATTTTAATCTTCAAAGTCGAACCTTACATGTGCAATCACAGAACAATGTTGTTGTCCCATGCTCTTTAGAGCGAAGTGATAATAATAACATCAGTTGATGGCAGAGCTATTTTAAGCTTTTCCATCTCCTATACAAAATGTTGTCGGATGCAAATTGAAATTGGAAGGATAACTTAAGTTTGTTGGTCAGAATACTGCTTCCTTGCGATGACGCTAGTGTTCGCAGGTGACGTGGTCACCTCTTCATTATTTCCCATATTTATACGACATGTAGAACGATCGATTTCGATGGCTTGACAAGGGTAGACAAACTTGGAAGAATAACAAAGTTTCTTGGCTGGTAGACGGCATCCTTGTGACGTCGCCACTATTCGCAAAGATTGACGAGGCCGCCTGATTTTTTGTCAGGGTTATCTCCCTTAGCCCAAAGGGCTACATATGATATACGTATACCTTTAGATGCGTTTTAAGTATCCTGGGTGTATGTTCGCACCCACCCGCCGTAGCGGAAGCCCAGTTATACCGCTGTGCACTCGGACCCTGCTGTTATTAGTGTAGATGCCTAGGGGCACCTAGTCCAGGATGCACCACGTGGAGGACTAACAGTCAGGAATATCACCATTATTGGAAATTGAGACTTTATAAGCATTACTCAAATCCTCAGGATCATTAGCATCCCAGGACGCCGGTTTACGGATCCACGAATCTAACCGGCTGCATATGGTAAATAGTGACCTTGAAATACCTTTTAAGCATCTTGGATGTATTCTACCACTCATTTACTGAACGGGGATTTAGTAAAAGCCCAGTTATACCACTGTACACTCGATCTCTGCTGTTATAAGTCTAGATATCTGTTGGTACCTAGTCTGTGGAGGAGGAACAGTCAGAAATATCACCATAGTTGGAAATTGATCAGGATCATTTGCATCCGTGTGCTTGATTAATAATGGTAGGCTTTTCAACTTGAAATGTTTAGCCAACGTTTCGATTGAAAGGTTTCCAGTAGATTGCTGTTAGTTTTTGGCATGAGTGATGTTCCTATCACAATAAACAAGTTATCGGACCGCCAACCAACAAATCATTTTCTTGGAGGAAATTTGTATGTTGTTGAAATGGATTTGTGTGACGGAAAATGGTTCAAAATTGTACTTGTAGGTTCAACATTTGGTTGTATATGGAGATAACTATGAACACAAATATTAAAACCGTGTCCAGATATCATTTCTATTTGGACATTGGGAAACGTTTTCTTTTTTTTTAAATTTGGATTTTGCAATTATTGTATAACTTTAATCTTTATTGGTTTTGTTTGCTTATAATGCTGAATGTACTTCTACTGAAGTATTTAAGCTGATTGTAGTGGTGGTCTAGCGGTACACTGCTCGACTTAGACCTGGGTGGGCATCAGGGTTCGAATCCCACCACCAGCGGCTCACTAAAATACAGGCCCACGTTTGACTTCGCTAAAATGTCCACTACTGAAAGATGGTTCTCGTCAAAACATTCAAAGTAATAAACATTAAGTAAATAAATAAAAGCATTTAAAGTAGTAAAAATCAATTATTTATTATTATTATTACAAAAGCCTTTTGCTTTTCAATAATTCAAAACGAACATGAAACAACACAATGTTTCCACGTATTTGAACATTGTACCAAACGTTTTACTTGATCCCATCAAATATTTGTTTCAAATTCAATCTTCCCGAATGGTTGTTGGCCAAGTTTTCTGTTGTCTACCTCAACCCTTCTTTTACCATTCTCGATCTTCCATGTAAAAAACCGTTTTTGATGGTCTGTCGGGCGGTAAATGTAGTAATTTTCTTCGTTTAATTGTAATAATGTCAGCTAGTGAACGAGAGTCAGTTCTTCTCATGATTTCATTATTTGAAATGTGATCACGCCAGACAATATTTATAGTAATTTTAAGACACAGGCGATGAAAAACATCGATCATCTTATCAATTTTGTCTGTTCGCTTCCACGTTTCACTCCCATATATTGTCGTGGGAATGATTATTGATGCGTACATACGAAGTTTTGTCTTCAGGCGAATGGAAGAACATGACCATATTGATTTGAGTCTATGGAAGACTGACATTGCCTTTCCAAGTCTGGCTTTAACATCAATTTCGGTGAACAATTAATCCATAAGCCAATACGAGAACTGATATCACTGAGACGTGTTGTCATATTTTGCATTATTTCTGGAGTTTCACTGAGTAGACCAATATCATTTGGAAAATCTAAATCTGTTAATCTGCCATGGTTCCATTTGATACCATAAGACAAATTATTCATCAACCGAGTCATAATTAAATCAATTACCGGCAGAAACAAAAACATCCTTGACGTACTCCCGTGACAATTTCGAACATAGTAGTATAACTACTGTTTGTTCATACATAACAACTTGAATTTTGGTATAGCGAACACATAATATTCACATACTTCAACGGTATTCTGTAAAACTTAACGATTTTTCACAAAGATTCTTGGTAAACAGTTTCAAAAGCTTTCATAAAATCAATAAAATTGATTGTAAGTGATTACTGAAATGCTATTCTGTGCTCAATAATGTTACGGAGGGTGAGTATTTGTTCAATACAGCTTCTCCCTTTCCGAAAACTTGCTTGTTGTTCTCGAAGGTTTTTATCCACTGCATTACCTAAACGATTTAAAATTATTTTGCAAAACACCTTACCAGGAACAGACAATAAGGTTATTCCGCGCCCACTATTGCAATCGTTCAGACTTCCGTTTTTGGGCAGAGTAACAATTACTCCTTGCTGCCAATTACTTAGAACTTGTTCATTATACCATATCACATTAAATAAATGAGCAAGCTAACGTGCTACAATGTTACCTCCATGTTTGAGCATCTCTGCAGTTATCTCGTCAAGTCCTCCAGTTTTATTATTTTTCAACCTTTGAATTGCATGGATTACTTTAGTTACAGAAATGTCATCAGTACATTTTTCCGGGTTTTGAATCATATTCATATCTTTATCATTATCAAAATCTATGAGAGTATTTGGCATGGGCTGATTAAATCCTTGTTTGAACTGCTCTACCCATCTAGATGATTGCTCATCATCTGTTAGAAGTAAACAACCATCTTTTCCTTTGATTGGAATATCAGTGTTCTTTCCAGCTCCCGACAATTGTTTCACAATTTTTCTGCTGCCTTATCTGCTTCTTTGCATCTGTTTGCTAACCAATCGTTCTTACCTTTGCGGCAGCTTATTTTAATACGTACATACATAGGAATGGTGCATTTTGAAACAGGGATAAAACGTATGGAATTATATTGGATTTTCCTTCACTTTAGATGACAATTTGCCTAAGGCATTTGCTTTTTCTTGGAGAATCAGTGCCCAATCTGATCGGTGATTGGTTAGTTTACAAACGATCGCAATTAAAGTTGGACCAATCACAATTGAAGATCAATGAGGCTCGTGCTTTTTTAAATATCATGGTTTGTTTGAGTCTGATTTCCGTTCCCATTCCACCGCCCAATTCCAACGATTTTCTACGTCCATCGTTTTCCCAAGGCATAGATGCTACATATCAAAACGCTCAGTTACCATCGCTGCAAAAACCAACCATGGGTTTTGGGTCCGTACATAATAGTAGGTGAATTGCATATTTTTGTGTTGCTTGTGTGTTTTATTTTAGTTGGTGATGTAGGGTCGCGTCTCTATTTGAATAATGCTCATGCAAAGTCTCAATTTCCAATGATGGCGATATCCTTAACTGTTCGTCCTCCATGTGGTGCATCCTGGACTAGGTGCCAACAGGCGTCTGGACTAACAACAGCAGGAACTCAATGCACAGCGGTATAACTAGGCTTCCGCTACGGCGGGTGGGTGAACTCATACACTCAGGATACTTTAAAGGTATCTTAAGGTATACGTATACCATATGTAGCCGTACGGCTAATGGAGATAACTCTGACAAAAAATCAGTAGTGACGTCACAATGGTGCTGTCTGCCAGTCAAGAAACTTTGTTATGCTTCTACGTTTGTTGCACTTATCAAGCCATTGAAATCGATCGTTTACTATGCCGTATAAATATGAAAAATAATGAAGAGGTGATCACGTGACCATCAACTAAAATGAAATTTGTTTTCAAATTATCAGCGACAAAAGTGTTATTAAGCTTGATACTGCCATACTGTCTAACTTCAAGCAGGAAAACAATTAGAGTCTTCATCCAACACCTTCAGCTAATAGATGACTGCTAGTCTGATTTCGCACTGATAATTTTCTGACCAGCATAACTCTCCAGATTAGCAAAGCACCCAAGCTTTTAAACTACAACAAAGTTGTTATCTTCTCACTGTTACAACCCTCACAACAATTACTGCAAAAAAGTGATTACAAAACTAGAACCTCTCTAACAATTAGATAGCGTACAAGAGAAGCGTCACTTCAATTATAAAATATACAATACTATATAATATTTGAAAAAAAAACTATAATTATATATACATATATATTGTAAGTAAAAAAAATTGTATAAAATATCAACGGGTAAAATGATTAACATGATTTATAAAGACAACTATTAACAAAAATACGGATTACATGCAATTTTTACAGTTACCAAATGATTAAAGACATTACAAAGTTCAAAAAATTCAATAATCTATGTGACCGCCTTTCTTTTGAACAACCTGATCCAGGCGTTTTGGAATGCTGTCGATGAGAGTGTTGATATATTCTTGTTTCATCTCATATTGAACAACAAACCGAATAATAAATTATTAGATTTGTTTTAAAATTTTTATTTAAAATTAAGAAAAACTTTTTTTATTATTTTTATTTTTATAGATTAGAATAATTAAATGTTTATTTTGATAATTATTATGACATCACAATCAGAGCAGATTTGAATGTACGTTTAACATCAATTTTAAGTTATTGCTCATTTTTGATGAAATTAAGCATACAAAATAATAATAATTTAATTATTATAAAAATTGTGTAATTTGAACTTATTATCCACGTTAATATAGAAGTAGCTTTTAAAATATGCTATTTTGACCGACTCAGCCTTCTTAAATAAATATTTCTAAGTATATATAAAGGATCTATGAAGCACTAGACATTATTTTTCAATTCCCGATATTTGTTTTTACGAAAAAACAATTGGACATAACAAATTAATTCAGATTTAATACCTTTGTAATTTTTTGCGTTAATTTTTGAAATGGGTGTACATAAAAGTCGTTTTTAATAAAAAAAAATCAATTATTAAACACGCCTACGCCATTTTATCACAAACACTTTTCAATGTCATTTCTTGTCCATGCAGTCAGACCAACCATCATGTTCCAACCAAGACCAAATCCAAGGCACTGTCGTCCAGTGGCTCCATTCAATGCCAATTGTCCTACAATACGCCCATCGGATTTCAATCAGGCTGGCAGATTGCCCATGCCCGCCGAACTGCCGTTGGCCACACAATCGTCCAACGTTCTGTCGAACAACACCGACATCCAATCGGGACGCCAATCGATTTCGCTTACGTGGCTATTGAATTTGACTCGACAGATACGAGTTCAAATTTTGAATTTTGTAGTCCAATCTGTGTCCAATGGTGAATTGGTCGACAACTTGTTGATGCGTTTGTTGTCGTTGTTCTACCCGACGCCCAATTCGAATGGAGGATCGAATTATCATTATTATTGCCAATTGGCTACACTCGTTTTGTTGGAAGCACCTGGTACGATTTTGGGGGGGGGCTTGTTTTTGCTTTCCAATCTTAATATCTTTATGTAGGACTGATGATGATGACGTGGTGCATCCTGGACTAGGTGCCAACAGGCATCTAGACTAATAACGGCAGGGATCGAGTTTGCTGTGGTACAAGTGGACATTCATTGGACTCCCGTTCAGTGAATGGGTGCTAGCATGTAGACCGCCCCCAATTCCTCCGAGGAAGATTGTCTCGTCAACTCCTGTGAACAGCGGTGTCGTCGTTAGGAATTTGTGATGCTGTGCGAGGTGGCTCTGTGATCAACTTTTGTTGTTGTCACTACCACTCGACTTGTGATCAACAACTGCCAACTTCGAGATGACCTTTAATTTTTTCGATTTTGCATTATTGGTGTCACGACAATGAATATTGCGCTAGTTTGGACACGTTCTTCGTAGAAATCATGATGCAATCTCAAGTATCGTAACGCTGACTTGTCCAAATGCCGACTGGAAGAAGAGGAAAGGCGGTCACAAAACGTACTTGGACGGATGCTGTTGGGAACGATCTTCACTCTATTTTGGCTGGGACCTTATCTTGGAAACAATGGCTAAATCGGTTGGACTGACATATTCCTGGGATGCTAATTATCCTGAAGATTTGAGTAATGCTTATATAAAGTTTCAATTTTTAATGATGGTGATATTCCTGACTGTTGGTCCTCCACGTGGTGCATCCTGGACTAAATGCACCTAGACATCCTAGTGTACAGCCAAGAAACTTTGTTATTCGACCATATTTATCTACGCTTG
This sequence comes from Cardicola forsteri, assembly GCA_025895645.1. Taxonomy (NCBI): domain Eukaryota; kingdom Metazoa; phylum Platyhelminthes; class Trematoda; order Strigeidida; family Aporocotylidae; genus Cardicola; species Cardicola forsteri. Next base: position 248,204 of record JAKXYG010000042.1, on the reverse strand, counting down.
TCAAGCCATTGAGGTTGATCGTTTGCTATGTCGTATAAATATGGGAAATAATGAACAGGTGACTACGTAATCACCAACCAAAATGAAATGAATGAATGAATTTCTACACGCCTCCGAAAATCGTGAACAATGGAAAGGGATTATTTTAGATGCTATGCTCATTTGGAACTAATAAAGATGTGGATTTGGCTCACTAACGTTTTTTGTTTTTGTTTGTTTATGACTGGTTGGAAATAATGTATTTATTTGTTTTCCTATTGTTTTGTAAACGTTTTCTTTTAGGAGGGAAGCCACTAATGTTGGGTTTAAATTGTAAAGTTTTTTTGGTGCTATTAATGACGTGTCTTGAAATCAAATAGTTATATGCGGTCCAAATCTAAGCATCATGTGATTTTTTCAGATTGATTAAACTAACTGTAGTATAGTATTTGTAAAAAGACGAATACCGTAAGTCCTTGGTAGATAGTTTTATCACTGTGCTTCTTTTTAGATTATATAAGTCCAAGTTTAAGGCAAAGAAGAACATTTTCTCTTCATTAGTTCGCACAATGATTTTGTATACAGCTGAAACCTGGACTCTTACAGGGTCAGAGATTATGGTAAACTCAACAAATTTGAGGCAAGATGTCTCAGTTACATTTGGCACAGCACCCATTTTGCATCATCCGTATCAAGGGATATTGGACAAGAAAGATGAGGAACTGCCAAATTCAAGATGACCTCCATTTTCACTATCTTCCAACAAAGATTGCACTGGTTTCGATACGTTCTTTGTAGAAATCTCACGTATCGTAACGTTGACTTGTTCAAATGGCTGACTGGAAGAAAAGGAAAGGTGGTCACAAAACGTACTTGGATGGATGCTGTTCGGGACGATCTTCACTCTATTTTGGCCGATACTTTATTTTACAAACAATGGCTAAGTCGGTTGGACTGATATATCTACTGTGAACAGTAGAAAGGAATGATTTGTCGTGTTATGCTAATTTAGAACTCAAACAAAAGGGGGGGCTTTGGCACCAATTTGTATTATTAGCCAAGTCCAATTGCAATTTATTGGCATTGTATTTTTTCTATTCTATTCTTAATGCCAGTTGGTGCAAATGCCGATCAGCTGCTTGTGTTTCTTTTCAATCGATGTGCAATGTTGAATGACGATTTCCAAGTGGAGCAGTGTGGCAACGATTGTGTCAGCGAAACACGTACTGGGTCCAACAATTCGACAAATAAGGAGTCTGACAGTCAACTTTTGATCTCATTGTTATGTGCAAAAATACTGGGCAACTTGTGTGATGCCGCCATGTGTATGATTTATGCGTAAGTTGAATGTAAACGTGTATAGCCAATATAATTGGATGTCATATATATATATATATATTTCATTTTGGTTGGTGACGTGGTCACCTCTTTATTATTTCCCATATTTATACGACATGTAGAACGATCGATTTCGATGGCTTGACAAGCGTAGACAAACGTGGAAGAATAACAAAGTTTCTTGGCTGGTAGACGGCATCCTTGTGACGTCGCCACTGTTCGCAAAGATTGACGATGCCGCCTGATCTTTTGTCAGGGTTATCTCCCTTAGCCCAAGGGCTACATATGATATACATATACCTTTGGATACCTTTTAAGTATCCTGGGTGTATGTTTGCACTCACCCGCCGTAGCGGAAGCCCAGTTATACCGCTGTGCACTCGGACCCTGCTGTTATTAGTGTAGATCCCTAGGGCACCTAGTCCAGGATGCACCATGTGGAGGACTAACAGTCAGGAATATCACCATCATTGGAAATTGAGACTTTATAAGCATTACTCAAATCCTCAGGATCATTAGCATCCGTTATCATTTGTACGCATCAATAATCATTTCTAGGGCATTATATGAGAGTGAAACGTGGAAGGGAACAGACAAAATTGATAAGATTATGGATGTTTTTTATCGCCTGTGTCTTAGAATTACTATAAATATTGTCTGGCATGATCACATTTCAAATAATGAACTCATGAGAAGAACTGACTCTCGTGTCAAAATTACAATTAGACGTAGAAAATTACTTGGTCAAATTGTACGTTTAATGCATCCGCAAGAACGGTTTTGCAATAGACGATTGGAAATGGTAAAGGAAAGGTTGGGGTAGACTACAGGAAACTTGACTAACAACTGTTCGGCAAGGCCTAATTGAAATGTATGTTCCATGGGGGGGGATCAAACAAAACGTTTGGTAAAATGTTCAAATACGTGGATACATTTTGTTGTCTCATGTTCTCTTTGAATTACGAGACTGTTATTTTTGTTGTTTATTGCCTCAGCTTATCTTTAAAGCAAAAGGGTTTTGCAATAATAATAATAATAATAAACGTTATCGTTTAACGTTTTTCAAAGAAATTGCACTTTGTGTTGAACTTTGATTTTGGTTATTATTTATTCGAACATGTAGCCTACGTAACACGACGATGCTAATGATCCTGAGGATTTGAGTAATGCTTATAAAGTCTCAATTTCCAATGATGGTGATATTCCTGACTGTTCGTCCTCCACGTGGTGCATCCTGGACTAGGTGCTTTTAGGTATATAGACAGGAACCGAGTGTATAACTGGATTCCCGCTTTAGCGAGTAGGTGCATGCATATATCTGCGATGCTTAAAAGTTATCTTAAGGTAACGATTTACTATATGTAGCCGGTTAGGCATGTGGATCCGTCAATCGGTGTCAACCTTAAAGACGATCGCCTCGTCAATTCCTGTGAACACTGGCGTTCTCCTAGCCAAGAAATCTCACTTATTCCTCCAAGTTCAATTTGCATCCGACAACCTTTTTGTAGAGAAATGCGAGAAACTATTCAAACTTGGAATTAATCGATAGATAGCTCTACCACCAACTTATATTATGTTGTGTGCGTAATACGTTTTTCACTATTTTACGTATCTTCAATCTGTCTATCAATATTGCCTTTCCGTCTCTGACAGGATGCTAATGATGCTGAGGATTTGAGTAATGCTTATAAAGTCTCAATTTCCAATGATGGTGATATTCCTGACGCTAGTCCTCCATGTGGTGCATCCTGGACTAGGTGCCCCTAGGCATCTAGACTAATAACAGCAGGGTCCGAGTGCACAGCGGTATAACTGGACTTCCGCTACGGCGGGTGGGTGCGAACATACACCCAGGATACTTAAAAGGTATCTATAGGTATACGTATACCATATGTAGCCCTTGGGCTAAGGGAGATAACCCTGGCAAAAAATCAGGCGGTTTCGTCAATCTGTGCAAACAGTGGCGACGTCACAAGGATGCCGTCTACCAGCCAAGAAACTTTGTTATTCTTCCACGTTTGTCTACGCTTGTCAAGCCATCGAAATCGATCGTTCTACATGTCGTATACATATGGGAAATAATGAAGAGGTGACCACGTCACCAACCAAAATGAAATGAAATGAATGAATTCATACAAACAAACGTTATTTGTCAATGCATCCATGGGGTACGGGATCGGGACTTAATTAATATCAATCATTATTATCCATTTCGTTTTCTCTATCCAATTAGATCAACCGAAGCTAGCAATATGCTTGATCAAGGTGGCTGCGAGGGTCTCGTTCGTGCAGTTCAACGTCTAACGTCTTCCGACCTGGATTTTGATAACTATTCGGCATTTTCAAATCCGTATCACAAGTCCTATTTGTGGGCCCAATTGATGGGTCCGAATTATTTGAATGCTCGGTGTGCTTCGCGTCTTATTCTAGTTTTGGCATTTAGCACGGATTTGCAAGCATTGCATCAACTTTTGTGTATGTTGGCTGTTTTTAAATAAATTCGATTTTGTGGGACCTCTGGCACTGGATCCTCAATTTATTGAATGCAACCGTTTAATAACTAATAAAATATTTCGACCATTTCCAGATATTTGTAAGACACTTGACATTCATTGGTTATGCATGACTGACACAATAAGAGAAAGACGACTAAAATGGATTGGTCATGTTTTACCGTAGATCGCCCACCTATCCAGCCACAATGGATATGGAACCCGGATGGTAAAGAAACCGGGGTGGCCAACGAAAAATGTGGACGGACATTGTGTAGCGTGCGAATTCAGTCCTTTTAGTTATGCTAAGCCTCATCGTCCAAATAAATTGCTTCATTGGGCGTCCCTTTTGCAGTTAGTGGAGATCACTGGAGGGGTTTAATTCGGGGAATGTAATTAACATTTAAAGTTATGATAATTTTCAAGTGTACATTGCAAAAGTTGATGTTTTTTTCAGACCTTTGGTAATTTGGACTACCCTGGGTGATAATAACCGGTGGGGGATATTTATCCCCGATGATGATGATCATTATCATTTGTAGGAGTAGCGTTTTATCCTATATTATCAACTTAATAATTTTGATGAAAGAATGCACCAATATGACTCACACTCACTCACGGAAGTTGATCAATAGGATTTTTTTTAATTCTTTTTTCTTTGGTTGGTTTTATCATCTACCTAATCGGTGGATGATAAAACCAACCAAGGAAAAAAGTTGCGAAAGAAGGAGCCAATAAGAGTCAGATATTCTTTGTGTGAGTGTGTGATTACTCGTAGGTTGGGATGATGGAAATGTTTTAAAAATGGTAACCAAATTTGCACGATGACGCAATACAAATCGTATAGTGCTATGTAAATATGGACTTTTCCACCTTATATACATTTTCAAGGTCAAACTATCCTTTTTTGATAGAAGAATGCATCAACGTGACTCACACTCACTCACGGAGGTTGACCAATAGGAATTTTTTTAATTATTTTTTCCCTTGGTTGGTTTTATCATCTACCACTGTCTTGAACACGATAAAGTATAAGCATTTATCAACCGTTTGTTTTCTTGGTGTAGGTAAATTTTATGAATACCTGTCAATGTGAATGGAGTTTTATGACAATGGGTGAATGTGGTACTTGAAATGGTTCAAGTCTAGATTTTACATTAGTAGTAGTAGTAGTAGTAGTAGTAGTAGTAGTAGTAGTAGTAGTAGTAGTAGTAGTAGTAGTAGTAGTAGCAGTAGTAGTAGTAGTAGTAGTAGTAGTAGTAGTAGTAGTAGTAGTAGTAGTAGTAGTAGTAGTAGTAGTAGTAGTAGTAGTAGTAGTAGTAGTAGTATGTAACTGTCATTTTGTATATTAATAATGAACACGTGTTGCAGTGGTCGCTTTTTTAAGGGTTGTCAGTTTCAATCCCACATCTGACGGAAATTGAGCAAAGGCAACCTGCAACTCTTCTACCATAAGAACGTCACTTTTTTATTGTAGCATTTAATTGAGTTTGAAGAGGGATGACATTTGTTGTTGTTGCTGGTGCCTTGTCCCCAATTAACACTATTCATTCCCTATCCATTGCACAGTCTATTTGTGTTGTTGGAACAAATCCATAACCGCACCAAATGATGACAAGGGCCACTGTTCACTGCACTTGTTCGTGCCCATTCTCAACGAAATCCAACTCTGCTGGCTCGCTCGTCAAAGCGCCTACGTCCAATCGACAACCGATGTCTTGCAACCGACCAAACGCGTGCACCCAGTTGGCGAAAGTGTCGCGTGTGCCTACGGTCAAGAACTGCTGGTTGACAAATTTTTGCCCTACATGTGGTCACGTCTAGGCACGTTGACTGCCGACAATCATCCCATGGCCGCATGCATATTGCGCAACGTACTGTGGTTACTCGATCGCGAGTTGCATCTTGTTAACGGTGGAGGCGGCGGCGGTTCTGCGTGTAATGCCAAATTGAAACAATTCGATATGATTAGACCAAGACTTATTCAGGCATTTGGATTGCATATACATCAGTTGGTCAAACTCATGTTGGATGCGCGACACAACTTTGAGGTAACGGCAGGGCTGGCGATGTGCATGTACAATGGGATATTTCGAGTTTTTTTATTTTTTTAAGATGTTTGCACGAGAAATGCGCATCTTTCAGCAGTGGACATTTTAGCGAATCCAAACGCGTGGGCCGGTGGTGGGATTCGAACCCCTATGTCCACCGAGGTCCGAATTCGAGCGCTGTACCGCTAGATCACGCCGGCACGTTGTAACAGTTGTTAGATTTGTAGTCAGGGTATAGAATTTTACCAATTCTTCGGTTGTGTCCAATGCTTACGTGTCATTTCTCGTACTTCTAGTTGGGAAAATAGACTCCATGGTGTGTTTCATTGGGGTTGGTTGGAAAATGCAATTTTGAAGTTTATAATTGGCGCTTTTCTTTGTGTGCATTATAGTTCTTTGCTAAATGAGCTTATACGACAAAAACAAAAAAATGTTAGTGGGGCAAAGTCACATCTTCATTAGTTCCAAGTTCGCATAGCATCACGAACAGTCGGTTTCCATTGTTTACGATTTTTGGAGGCGTGGTGGGGATATGTCAGTCCAACCGACTTAGTCATTATGTGAAGATTGTCTCGAATAGCAACCGTCCAAGTACGTTTTGTGACCAGCTTTCCTCTTTTTCCAGTGGGCATTTGGATAAGCCAACGTTACGATATGTGACCAAACCAGTGCAATCTTTGTTGTTACGCTGCCAATAATAGAAGATTGTGAAATTGGAGATTATCTGGAATTTGGCGGTTCCTGATCTTTTTCGTCCAATCTCTCTTGATACGGAGGATGCAAAATGGATGTTGGGCCAAATGTATCTGAGACATCTTGCTTCAAATCTGTTGAGCTTCGAGATCTCTGTTCTTGTAAGAGTTCAGGTTTCAGCTACATATAGAAGTACTGTGTGAACCAATGAAGAGAAAATTTCCATCTCTGATTATCAAACGAAAATGTTTAACAACACAATAATATATATATATATATATATATATATATATATATATATATATATAATTGATCTATAAGTATGTGATTACTGGTTATTTGTTATCTGATTATTGACAATTATTGTTTCTATTTCCCGTCATTTCATTATTATTATTATTATTACAAAACCCATTTGTTTTCAAAATGAGCATGGGGCAATAAGACAACAATTACAGCAAAAAACATCAGCTACAACAATGTCACATAATTTAAAAAGAATGTGAGACAACAAAATGTATTCACGTATTTGAACATTTTGCCAAACGTTTTGTTTGATCTCCCCCCCATGGAACATACATTTCAATTAGGCCTTGCCGAATAGTTGTTAGCCAAGTTTTCTGTAGTCTACCCCAACCTTTCCTTTACCATTTCCAATCGTCTATTGCAAAACCGTTTTTGCGGATGCGTTAAACGTACAATTTGACCAAGTAATTTTCTTCATCTAATAATGTCATGTAGTACACGAGAGTCAGTTCTTCTCATCATCTCATTATTTGAAATGTGATCCCGTCAGGTAACTTTTAAAATACTTCTAATACACCGGCAATGGAAAATAATACCATACTCAAGTTATATTCCGTTTGATTTTTTTATTGATTTGTCTATGTGACATCTGTTGATTGTCATTTTGGATAGTGTTCATTCTCGCTCCAATGATGATTATTATTCATACAGGTTATTAATTTGCTATTGCGCATTTGCCAATTGGTATTGCAACATGTCCAACCCCACAGCCATCCAGTCATCCAATCCCAACCGAAATGGACTAAATCGCAAACAACAACAACTTCGCCCACTGCGTCCAAATTGCCCACAAATCTTCGTCGCCAAATGAACAAATCGAAATGCAATTCGACCAATTTGAATACCAACGATTATGTCATATTGGCTCGTCGGCTTTGCCGCCTCTATTGGGACATTGCAATGTCGCACGATGGCGAACAAGCGGCGGCTGTTGGCCAAGCGTTGATTGTTGGCCGCTTGCGAAACGTCATTGGCACGTTGAGTCGGATCGATTCGACCAACGTGTTTTTGGGATCGATTCTTCGACACTTGTCCAAAGGTGTTGGAGTGAGTTTGTTTGTTTGTTTGTTTGTTTGTCTGTTTGTTTGTTTGTTTGTTCGTTTGTTTGTTTGTTTGGTTCTTTGTTTGTTTGGGTAAATGATAAAACCAACCAAGGGAAAAGGAATTTAAAAAAATCTTATTGGTCAGCCTCCGTGAGTGAGTGTGAGTCACGTTGGTGCATTCTTTTATCAAAAGGGGATTGTTTGACCTTGAAAATATCTATATTTACATAGCACAATACGATTTGTATTGCGTCATCGTGCAAATTTGGTTACAGTTTTTGAAACTTTTCCATTCCCAACTGTCGAGTAATCACACACTCACACAAAAGGTTATCTGACTCTTATTGGCTCCTTCTTTCGCAACTTTTTCCCTTGGTTGGTTTTATCATCTACCGATAATGTTTGTTTGTTTGTTTGATGTCATGTTGTGAACGAGAGTCAGTTCTTCTCATGATTTCATTATTTGAAATGTGATCGGTGGTGGGATTCGAACTCCCCATGCTTCCCCCAGGTTCAAATCGAGCACTGTATCGCTAGTCCACCCCGGTACATGAAAGGTATGTGTATCTAAAAGAGATAACTTTGACCAAAAAAATAGGCGGTCTTGCGAACAATGTAACCTGAATTACGTCATTAAGCGAAGTAACTAGGTTTATTACTGTTATTATTAAACTATCTGTTGTTCAATACTTATTAAAGTGAAAGGGTTGTGAATTAAATAACAATTTTTCATTATTATTCATATGATCACCACTTCATTATTTTCCATATTTATACAGCATAACTAACGATTGACTTCGATGGCTTGATAAGCGTATCAAACATGGAAGAATAACAAAGTTTCTTGGCTGGTAGACGGCATTCTTGTGACTGTTCGCTACTGTTCACAAAGATTGACGAGGCTGTCTGATTTTAGCCCAAGGGCTACATATGATAAACGTATACCTTTAGATACCTTTTAAGTATCCTGGGTGTATGTTCGCACCCACCCACCGTAACGGAAGCCCAGTTATACCGCTATGCGTTGGGTTCCTGCTGTTATTAGTCTAGATGCCTATAGGCGCCCAGTCCAGGATGCACCACGTGGAGGACGAACAGTCAGAAATACCACCATCATTGGAAATTGAAACTTTATAAGCATTACTCAGCATCCTCATCATCATTAGCATCCCAATAATACAAACGCTAAGACCGAAATGAACTGTAGACGAAATGTTTCATGAAAATCAGTATAGGTATTGTGTGCATGTAATGATTAATATGCATTCTTGATCCTTGATCCATTTCAAAACAAAAATGAAACTCGTTTCTATTTCAGTCGACAGATTTGTCCAAATCAGTTCCAAGTTTGTCATCATCCGAATCATGTTCGCTCATTTTAAAGAATCCGCCAACTTTGAACGACCGTCGGTCACTGGCCGACGATAGTTTGACTCGAGGCCAACTGAAGCCGCGGTCGAAAGGAATCAATCCCAGTCGACAACATTTGGTCGATTTGGATTTGACTGATGAAGAAAAAGATCGACGTAAGTTACTTTGGGATGCTAAATGATCCTGAGCAAGATGAGTAATGCTTAATCAAGTATCAATTTCAAAGGATGGTGATATTCCTGACTGTTCGTCCTCCACGTGGTGCATCCTGGACTGGATGCCCCTAGGCATCTAGACTAATAATAACAATAATAATAATGAGATGCTAATGGTCCTGAGGAAACTGAGTAATGCTTAACGAAGTCTCAATTTCCAATGATGATGATATTCCTGACTGTTCGTCCTCCACGTGGTGCATCTTGGACTGGATGCTTCTAGGCATCTAGGCTAAGAACAGCAGGGACCGAGTGCACAGCGGTATAACTGGGTGGGTGCGAACATACATTCAGGATACGTATACCATATGTAGCTGCTCGGTTAAATGAGATAACCGTGACAAAAAATCAGGCGGCCTCGTCAATCTTTGCTAACACTGACGACGTTACAAGTATGCCGTCTACCAGCCAAGAAACTTCGTTATTGTTCCATATTTGTTACGCTTATCAAGCCATCGAAGTCAATTGTTTTATATACCGTATACATTTGGAAAATAATGAAGAGGTTATCCCGCGTCACCAACCAAAATGAAATAATTCCTTTCGTAGATTGTAGTGTACAGGGAAGTATCGTTTTATAGTTAGAAGAAAGGTTTGAATGTGAGCTATTTGGACCTGGTGCCGGTGATCACGAATGCTCGCCATTTTACTTTGGCAGGTTGAAGCTCACGACGATTCCTAATCGGGTTTGCTCGGACGTGCATTTTTTACCAGTGAGGAGAGTTCATGGTGTACTCCCTTGCATAATTTGTGTCGCGATGGTCAAACGTAAACCTTTTAAATACTCGGGGTGTATGCTCGCATCTACCCGCTATAGTAGAAACCTGTTCTACCACTGCGCACGGTCCCTGCTGATATGGAAGAGGAACAGTCAGGAATATCACCATTATTGAAAGTTGAAACTTTGTAAGATTACTCAAATCGTCAAAATGATCCTTATCACATTCGTCCCTGACAAAAAAGTGTTTTCTATTATTTCATCCCTTCAACGCCTCACGATGCAAAACCTCTATTAACAATCCCCAATTATTTGCAAAAATATCAATTTCGTTTATTTTTCACATTGAATGACTTTTTTGTCCAGTTTGGCAACCCATTTGCTTTCATTGGTTCGGTCTGATCGACCGCCTCTTGTCGGATCGACGTCGTTCGTTAGTCGGGCTCCCCACCCAATCGCATGCCACTCCTTGGTACCTTTTGTGTTCGTACCTTCAATCGATCGTCGTCAACCCGATGCATCAGCACATACCCCAAACGACCATTCCGCCCATGTCACTCAATCCCATGTCGTTGGCATTTCCGCCCACCGGTCTGGCTCTCGAACGTGCTCTCGTCCTCATTCGCCAATTCGTCTGTCCTCTTGCCACGTCGCATTTGGCGGCATTTGTACAAAATGTAGTCATTGGCGTGCTACGTGTTAGACTGACCCAATTGGATGCGATGCGCTTGGAAATGGACAAACGCAAGTTGTCCAACACGTTGAATGTGCTTGTTCGCAAAATGTTGTTTCAACACGGTTGGTTTTTGTTATGTGTGTGTGTGACGCAATTTGACTCGTGAAATGCTTGTCATTTGATATATTATTTGTGTTCTAGTTCCGACAATGGCAATACGTAGTGGATTATTGATTTAGAGCTCGTCAGTTTTGATGGATGACAACATACAGTCACATGTATCTTAAGGAATGAATCGTTGCCAATGGCTCATTGCTGGTAGCTCCTAACTGAAGGGTTGTGGATGGCCTTGGACATTTGAGGAGTATCACACATTTAAAAATAGCTAGTATCGCCAACCCCAGTCAATATACTCGATTTGGAGGCAGTGTTTAGCAAAGCAGTGATTTAATTTGATTTGTAGGTCAAGGAGATTGTAAACTTGTCGGACTGGTATGAATTCGAGTTGGTAGATGACAAAACCAATCAGCGGAAAAAGTTGCGCATAAACGAACCATAAAGAGTTAGATAAGCTTTTGTGAGTTGGGGACAGGAAAGTTTCTAAATGTGTGACCAAAATTGCACGATGACGCAATACAAATAGTATAGCTAAATATTGATTTTTTTGGTAGATGATAAAACCAACCAAAGAATTTTAAAAAATCCTATTGATCAACCGTCACGTCGATGCATTCTTCTATCAAAAGGGGATTGTTTAACCTTGAAAATGTATATAAGCTGGGAAAATTAATATTTACAGCACTATACGATTTGTTTTGCGTTATCGTGCAAATTTGGTCACACATTTAGAAACTTTTCCATCCCCAATTTACAAGTGATCACACACTCACACAAAAGGTTATCTGACTCTTATTGGTTCCTCCTTTCGCAACTTTTTCCTTTGGTTGGTTTTATCATCTACCGATTTTTTCACCTTATGTACATTTTCAAGGTCAAACAATAACCTTTTGATAGAAGAATACACCAACGTGACCGACACTTATTCACAAAGGTTGATCAATAGGATTTTTTAAATTGTTTTTTCCGTGACTGGTTTTATCATTTACCTTCGAGTTCCACTGTTGGGCACCAATTACTGGCCTTACTAACTGCCCATTTGCACTAAAAATTTAATAACGAAAGCAGATAAATGGTAAAAGTACATATTGGTAAAAACGTGTTGGTAACTGAACATTTCTTTTGAACCTTGAACAATTATAAGTATTTTACTAAACCTGTGACTATAATGCAATAATGTTTCAAATGCAAATAGTTACAAATTCCTTTTTGTACAAAATATCCAACTATTTCTAGTGCATTTCGCCAAGCCGCTGTTCCGAATAGTGCTCAGTTTGTTGATGGGTTTGGAAGCTATGTGGGCAAGTCCAATGGCCCCACGTGTATCGATTGGTAGTGCAATGTCCAGTTTGCTGCACAAAGAATATTTCGATGGATTGGAGTGCGGATATGTCGAGCCGGCCTTTCCGATAGTGACCGATGCCAAAATTTTGCACAACCATGCACGTCGTGTATGTCGATTTATTATTATTAATATTATCATTATTATTATTATTATTATTATTTCATTCATTCATTTTGGTTGGTGATGTGGTCACCACTTCATTATTTCCCATATTTATACGACATGTAGAACGATCGATTTCGATGGCTTGACAAGCGTAGACAAACGTGGAAGAATAACAAAGTTTCTTGGTTGGTAGACGGCATCCTTGTGACGTCGCCACTGTTCGCAAAGATTGACGAGGTCGCCTGATTTTTTGCCAGGGTTATCTCCCTTAGCCCAAGGGCTACATATGATATACGTATACATTTAGATACCTTTTAAGTATCCTGGGTGTATGTTTGCATCCACCCGCCGTAGCGGAAGCCCAGTTATACCGCTCTGCACTCGGACCCTGCTGTTATTAGTCAAGATGCCTAGGGGCACCTAGTCCAGGATGCACCACATGGAGGACTAGCAGTCAGGAATATCACCATCATTGGAAATTGAGACTTTATAAGCATTACTCAAATCCTCAGCACTGTATGTATATTTGCAATTTTCTTTTAAAGCAGCATTTCATGTATATGGCTGTTTACTTAGTGTTTGCTCTCATTTAGTCTTGATCCAGGGTGCAGTACATGGAAGAGAAGGGAGTTGGGACTATAACAATTATTGCCAGAGTGGTCTAGTGGTACAGCGCTCGAATTTGGACCTCGGTGGGCATCCGGGGTTCGAATCCCACTAGCGGCATTAAAATGTGGATCCACGCGTTCGGTTTTGCCAAAATGTCCACTACTGAAAGATGTTTTTTGTAAAACATTCAAAGTAATAAACATAAAATAACATTAAAAAAAGACTTAATATGTTAACAATTTTCAAAATAATAATACCGTATCAACTCACCAAATCGTCTACTACTTTTCCAGATTGCAATTGATTATGGCTATCGTCGTTTGGATACTCAAACGGAACTTTTCCAATTTACACGTGAATTTGTATTGACTTTGTTCAAGTTGTGCTACACGGAAGACGATTTAGAAAATCAACTGATTGTATCCACATTCGCCGCCACAGAAGATGTGCCAAATTCTGTGGACATTCTAACGGTCCCACCCCTCGATCGTTTGTTGCATTGTCTTGTACCCAGGGAAATGGCTGTTCTTTTGTCCGACATTCGCCGCAATCTTCGTCTTCGCCTAGCCATACAGCAAGATTTTCTGTCGAAGATATCTACCGACATGCCCAATCCTTTCATGAAGCCTCGATTTATAACGATGGAATTGTTGATCGCCTTGTATCATAATCACATTATGGACGAAGGAATTCCGTCTACATTTGGCTCTATCATTCGTACACTTGATATGATTAAAGTTGTCCAATCATCCGATCAGAGCGAATTGAAGGCTGAATCAAATAAAGAGTTGGGTGATGATGATGATGATGATTTGGTTGAAATGAATGTAAACGGGGAACAAGTGGTTGTAATTAAATAATAACTTGTTTTATAAAACTATTTTGGTATTTTATAAAAAAATATTTCAAAATGTAAAGTATTATTTTGTTTTTAAAAGAAATCTTTTTACTATATATTTTTATTAATAAAATGTTTTGTATTTTTGTAAAACTACTTGTAAGTAGGTTAACATGAAAAAATAAATTTTAATTAAATAGAAAGCGTTAAGTTTTTATTAGATTTCTCTAGTTCCTGGGGCTATTGTCTGCATTGAACATGATTATTTAAATCAAAAAAATTTTCTAGTTACATAATTTTGAGCGAAAACTTAGTTCTATTACGCAATGTTGAGTATAAAACACAGCGCAGTAGGAATATTTTTGTTTTTAAAATAAATTATTGTATATTTTTAACATAACAATTTTTTTACACATTAAAAATGTTTTATTGATGCGGTACATTTTTTTATTAATATACGACCTTGATACATAGGCTGGTAATGCGATGCCTAAACTTTAACTTTTTCTGGTTAAAATTATTTACATATTAAAATATGTAATTTATTTACAAAAATAATTATTAAAAAATATATTTTAATTTTCAAAAATAGTAATTTTTAAAATAAAGTAACAGCTCACACATATGCAAACAAATTTATTGTATTATATTAGTGTATTATTTTAAAAACTTTTTTGCGAATAATATTAAATGTATATATATATTAGTAAAGTATTATCTAAGGTATTGATTAATAAGTATTAGATATGTCTAAAATAAGTAATAATAATAATATTTCAATATCATAGTAGGTCAACATTGGAGTTACTTATGTCACTACCTGTATACAATATCAGTGATGAAAAGTTGTTGTTTCTAATTGAATGTTCAGTAAAAACATGAACGCAATGTAAAACGTCGAATATTAAAGATAATACAAAACAACATATTTTGGTTATCAAATATTTTCTTATGCTATATCATAGAAAATACTGGTTATTAAACAGGATCGCTTTTTTAATTGCTTCTTCTCTAAGTCGCTTAGTATGTTGTGGTTAAGTTTGCTAATGTAAGTATTGGGGTTTAGAGAGATTTTTCATTTGGATATATTACAATTTTGGTTTATCATTTCGATTTGGGGACACGTGAGGCAACAATGTGATTCAAAATTTTGGTAAATTAAGGTTACATTAAAAAAGAAGGATTTCATCTATTTAGTATTATGACTCGGTCCATAAATAATTTGTCTTATGGCATCAAATGGAACCATGGTAGAGTAATAGATTTTGACTTTGTGGACGATATTGGCCTACTCAGTGAAACTCCAGAACAACAACAAAAGTTAGTGGCAATGCCACATCTTCATTAGTTCCAAATTCGCATAGCATCTCTAACAATCCCCTTCCATTGTTCACGATTTTTGGAGGCGTGTAGGGATATGTCGGTCCATTGTTTCCAAGATAAGGTGCCGGTCAAAATTGTGTAAAGATCGTCCCGAACAACATCCATCCAAGTACGTTTTTGACCTTCTTTCCTCTTCTTCCAGTCGGTATTTGGACAAGCCAGTGTTACGATACGTGAGATTGCATCAGGATTTCTACGAAGCACATGTCCAAACCAGCGCAATCTTCGTTGTCGCGATACCAATGAAGGAAGATCATGAAGTTGAAGGTCATTTCGGATTTGGTGGTTACTGATCTTTTTCGTCCAATCCCTTGATACGGTGGATGCAAAATGGGTGTTGTGCCAAATGTATCTGAGACATCTTGCTTCAAATTTATCATCCTGCTTGATCTCTGACCCTGTAAGGATCCATGTTTCAGCTGCGTACAGAAGTACTGTGCAAAATATGACAATATGTCCCAAAGATATCAGTTCTTTTATTATTATTTGCCTATTATAAAATTAGTGGACAAAATATTGATACTGTTGATTCCTTTATACATTTGGAAAGCATTATTGGTAAAGACGGAAAAACCGAAATTGATGTTGAAGTTAGACTTGGAAAGGCGATGTCAGTCTTTCATAGATTAAAATCAATATGGTTATGTTTTTCTATCCACCTGAAAACAAAACTTTGTATGTACACATCAATGATCATTCCTACGGCATTATATGAAAGTGAACAGATAAAATTGATAAAATGGTGTTTTTTTTCATCACAGGTATTTTAGAAGTATTTTAAAGATTACCTGGTGCAATCACATTTCAAATAATGAGTTCATGGGAAGAACGGGCTCTCGTTTACTACATGACATCATTACAATTAGACAAAGAAAATTACTTGGTCCAATTCTACGTTTACCGCACTTGAAAAACAAGCAAGAACGGTTTTGGAATGGACGATTGAAAATGGTAAAAGAAAGGTTGGTAGATTACAGATAGCTTGACTGAGAACTATTCGGCAAGATCTAATTGAATGTTTCATGGAATCAAACAAAACGTTTGGCAAAATACATGGAAAAATTTTGTTATTCCAAGTTCTTTGTTGCTGTTTTTTTTGCTCTAATTGTTATCTTATTGGCCTATGCTTATTTTTAAAGCAAACGGGTTTTGTAATATAATAATTATTAAAAAATTTTTAAACAATTATAGTTGAATTTTTATTAACTTTTTGCATTTTGTTAATGATTAGTATTATGTGGTTATCGTGATGTGAATAGCGTCGAATAAATAATAAATTTTAAGTGTTAAACAATACTTAAAGAGATAATAACTTAATGGCAATTTGATAATTGTAAAAAGTGCAACATGCACTAAACCAATAAATATAAACATTAATTAAAATTATTATTCTTAGTATTTTATTTTAAAGGAATTCATTAAATTGTTTTAGTTCTAGTGCAGGAATTTCCTTAAAAGTTAATCTATTGTCCTTGCAAACAGTCATCAATTTGAATGCACTCAGTTTTGATTAATTTTGATTCAAATCAAATTAATCGTATTATAATAATTGCTTTGTTTCACGCAATTATATTGCCAAAAGCAATAGAAAGAGGAATAAATGGATAATTTTCTTAAACACTGTAACCCAAGAATATTAATGTTTATTATGTATAAATAGTTTATGAAATTGTCACCATATAATCGTTATGTTGTTCAGATGACCTTAAAACATTTGACCTTGTTTTCGATATTAACAACAAATTTGTTAATATGTGACACGTAAACGTTATGTATGTATGCCAGTAACAGTTGTTTCCTTGACAAATTTGAAACTAGAGATTATAGGTAAAAGGAATGTAGTAGTGACAATTTATGTACAAAATTGAAACAAAATATAATACATATTATTTATATGAAAGGGATGCTAATAATAGTGAGGATAGTGATATTCTTGACTGTTCATCCTCCATGTGGTACATCGTGGACTGGATGTCAACAGGGATCGAGTGTACAGCGGTATAACTGGGCTTTCACTGGATTCTCGTTCAGTGAATAAGTGTGAACATACACCCAACATGCTTTAAAGGCATCTCAAGGTAACTATTTACCATATGTAACCGGTTAGGTTTGTGAATTTGTCAATCGGCATCAACCCTAAAGAAGATCGCCTCGTCAATTCCTGTCAACACTGGTGTCGTCGCAAGGAAGCAGTCTTCTAACCAAAAAGCTTTATTTATTCATTCAAGTTTAATTTGCATTCGGCAACCTTTTCGTATAGGAATTTAGGAAGCCATTGAAGCTTAGAATTAATAAAAAGTTAGCTGTACCACCGACTTATATAAGAATGATAAATTATTTCTATACACAAAATGTATATAAAGCGGCCTTTTCCACATCGTTCCGTTTCACAATTTTTCAGCATTTTTACTTCACTACCACGTTTGCTGGTTTTTCTCAATTTACAATCGTTATGGAAGTTTTGGTAATTTAATTGCCGTAATTTTAAGACAACTAATAATGGTACCCAACATTGTAAGGAATTTTCAACATTAACAACGATAGAACGGTGAAAGATCTACTTTTTTATTAATTCCAAGTTCGCATAGCATTCCGAATTCCTGTCGAATGTAAACTGAACATGGAGGGATAAATAAAGCTTTTTGGCAAAAAAACCGCTTCCTTGCAACAACGCCGGTGTTCACAAGAATTGACATGACAATCTTTTTCGAAGGAATTGGGGGATTGACGCCGGTTGATAAATCCACAATCTGGATATATATGGGAAATGGATACCTTGAGTCGCCTTTTAAGCATCTTGGGAATATGCAGAGTGGGAGTCCAGTTAAAGCCCAGTTAAGCCGCTGTACACACGGTCCCTGCCGTTATTAGTCTAGATACATGTTGGCACCTAATCCAGGATGCACTATATGGGAGATGAACAGATAGAAATACTACCATTATTGAAATTTAGAATCTTATAAACATTACTCAAATCCTCAGAATTTTTATTGTCTAAGTCATCAGGATTATTAGCATCCTTCGTCTAATACAACCCATCTCAACTGGTAAGAGGCTCGATAATTTATGAACGTTTATAGCTAAAAAAGATTCGATCTTGCGTATTTAGAAAAGCAATTCACATATTTAGCATCCCAATATTATGTAGTCTGCTTTCGTTTATGTATTCAACCAACTATACATATATACATATATACATATACTACAAGATTTTTTATTATATGTAGGCATTCATATTTGATAGGTACATATTTTACTATTTTCACTTTTGTGTAAATATAATTTTTTTAATGTTTTGTGCAAAAAAATTGTGAAGCTATTTCCTAAGCACATTTTCGGTTTAACATGGATGTTACATACATTAATCTGATAGGTTGATGTGAAGGTCACCTCTGATTGGTTGATTATGTTTGGTTGTTTTATTGGATATTTAATTTTTTAATGCTGAAATTTTGTACTCCGCATCATTTTTTGATAGAATTCGCTTCAACTATGGACTGGTTGAATCGCAACTTGCGATTGGTGGAGAGATGTGAAATCAGTAATCTGTAATTTGTTTTGAAAGTTGTGTACAAAAATTAAACCTTTCAAAATGTTACATTACTACTCAGAATGAAATTTTGAACAGCGCTCGAATTCGGACCTCGGTGGGCATCGGGGTTCGAATCCCATCACCGGCCCACTAAAATGTAGGCCCACGTTTGGCTTCGCTAAAATGTCCACTGCTGAAAGATGCATTTCTCGTGCAAACATTCAAAGTAGTAAACAAAAAAAATAAGAAGACGTAAACTGTGAAATGAATTTATTTCGTATATATATCAATCACATACATATAAAATGTTAGTATATATATATATATATATATATATATATATATATATATAAAAAAGGGGGTACAATGGCATTTAAGTTAGCACAACCCACAAGCATACATAAACACAAACTAAGTTCAATGTCGTAACAAACTGTTTTTGTGTATTCAGGGTAGGTTTCAATAATTGAGAAGTATAAGCACTTTAAAACAATTTTTGAAATTGATTTGATGTTTGGTTGCATAAGTGTTTCCCGCCGTTTGACCTCATATTGATCCAGTTTGAAATGTGTTCTTTAGCCTGAGTAGATAAGCGACGCATTGTCCGACCAATATACTTGTCACCGCAACTGAAATAAATATGGTATAATGGCGTAATTTGTAAATACTCAATGATTTAGTGAATATTTATAATTTGACAAAATTTTAAATTTTATTTATAATAATTCATATACGTTTCATAATTTTTAACAGTCGTACATTGCATTTCCAATGATGGTGATATTCCTGACTGTTAGTTCTCCACGTGGTGCATCCTGGATTAGGTGCCCCCAGGCATCTAGACTAATAACAGCAGGGTCCGAGTGCACAGCGGTATAACTGGGCTTCCGCTACGGCGAGTGGGTGCAAACATACACCCAGGATACTTAAAAGGTATCTAAAGGTATACGTATATCATATGTAGCCCTTTGTTATTTTCCACGTTTGTCTACGCTTATCAAGCCATCGAAATCGATTATTTGCACGTCGTATAAATATGGGGAATAATGAAGAGGTGACCACGTCACCAACTAAAATGAATAAATGAATGCATTTATTTAATAGTAAACTACTCAATAAGCTCTTTCTCGACACCGAAAATGTTGTAAAAATAAATTTCAATTTGAATTTACAATGAAAAACAATTGTTACATTTTTCTATCACTTAGCATCCAAAAGTAAACCTGAGTACCTTTTTTCAATGTTTTAGTACAAAATTGTTAATTGTTATACACGGGAGTTTAGCATTAAACAATGGTCAATATAAATAATTCATCTTGTATCTGCACAATGATTTTAAATGTCATTTCCAATTTAAAAGGGCTTTTTACAATCTACATTAAAAATGTACTTTTTTATTTGTAAAATATATAACAATTTTTGGTAATCTAGCTGAAAAAAATAATGATTTATACGTTTCCATGTAAACAATACAGCTTTATTTATATATGTCAATTTTTGTATAATTTATGTGCAGTATTTTTTACGTTTGGGAAAAGAACGTTTATAATATATATATATATATATATATATATATATATATAACTTTACATACATACTGCATAATCCTTTCTACAATGTTTTTTGTGACTTGAATATTGAACAAAAAAATTATTTTTTTCAATAAATTGGCATTTTGGTGTAGCCCCCGCAGGATCCCGCAATTGTAGCAATGGTGGAACGTAAACTGATACGAATACGGGTCTAGCCATATCTGCCACCCTGATAGAAATTGTTGACGTTTTTAAATGTATATAGTTTTTGTTTAACGGCATATGTTTGTTTATCCATCTTGTTCAAATATTTATACGTCAGTTAAATATATATATATATATATATATATATATATATAAACTTTTGTTTTAATTGATGTTTTCTTATATATAAATTGTAAACCAATTGCATTGGGATCAGATTTTTCAAAATGACCTCATTGAATTTGGGCCAATCAAGTAACGTGTTTAATTTACATTTTGCCTATTTAAATATTCAATGTTTTTATAGCATCACAGCATTGTCAATCTTTCTAATTAATACATTGACGACCAAAGTTCATTTTGAAAGAAATTAACAAACAGACATACTTTGGTCATATTGTGTAGACATTTGCATAATTGGGAAATAGTGAACTTAATTGGCAATTTTATTCAATTTTAAATTGGCCCAGTGAAATGAACTACAACGAAAAGTAAGTATATTTAAAAACTAATAATAATAATAATAATAATAATAATAATAATAATAATAATAATAATAATAATAATAATAATAATAATAATAATAATAATAATAATAATAATAATAATAATAATAATAATAATAATAATAATAATAATAATAATAATAATAATAATAATAATAATAATAATAATAATAATAATAATAATAATAATAATAATAATAATAATAATAATAATAATAATAATAATAATAATAATAATAATAATAATAATAATAATAATAATAATAATAATAATAATAAATTTACTTAGGCTTTAATATCTCACTAGATATACATCAATCACAAAAATATATTTTTACCATCAATAAAAATAAACAAATAAATGCCGGGGTGGTCCAATAGTACAGCGCTCAACTTAGATCTGGATGGGCATGAGGTTCGAATCCCACCACCGGCCCACTAAATGCGAGCCCGCGTTCGGCTTCACTAAAATGTCCACTGCTGAAAGATGCGTTTTTGTATAATAATAATAATAATAATAATAATAATAATAATAATAATAATAATAATAATAATAATAATAATAATAAATTTACTTAGGCTTTAATATCTCACTAGATATACATCAATCACAAAAATATATTTTTACCATCAATAAAAATAAACAAATAAATGCCGGGGTGGTCCAATAGTACAGCGCTCAACTTAGATCTGGATGGGCATGGGGGTTCGAATCCCACCACCGGCCCACTAAATGCGAGCCCACGCGTTCGGCTTCACTAAAATGTCCACTGCTGAAAGATGCGTTTTTTGTAAAACATTTCAAGTAATAAACATTTAAAAAATGTAGTACAAATAATGGGAACAAAATAAAATATAGAATATCATATGATAATGAATATAAATACAATTAATACGGTAAATATTTTAATGACAATGCGATGAAATAATATAGTAATGTAAATACTGTTAGTTATTTTTATAAGAATAGTATAAAAACAGTATTAATCAAAGTAGTCCCATATATGTAATATTGATTTATTTATTAATTTACATATTTCTATTTGTTACTTAAGAAATTGTTTTTTCCCTATACAAAAATGCAGATTGTAACTGATTGATATTTTTATTGATTTTTACAACTAATTATGTTGAAAAATGGGTATTTAATTTATTGTACAATTGGCTTTATAGCTTCTTATTATTGTTTTACTTAGAACATGCTTAGTAAATAGACATTCACTTAAATAACAAATTGAACAGGTTTTTAAGTGAACCAGGAGCACTGTACAGCTGTTTCACATCCTCATTTAGAATCATCAGCAGCGTATACCTTTCACGTTTTATACATACACACACACACATGAACGTGAACCCACGCTCTATTTGGTGTCAAGCGCCTTTAACCACTGGGTGATCTTGGACCTATAAATGTATTATTTATAGTGAATCTAATCAATTCTCATTGTCCAGTGTACTCAAATGCTGCTACGTTACTACCGGTTTAGCAAGAGAGAGAAAACCCTTTCACTAGGACTTTACCATACTGCAAGGTTTAATAACCTTATACGGCACGGTTCGGTTATATTTATTAATAGGTTTTTAAAAAAAATTTTTTATTTTAAAATTGTCAGTATAGTGTGTTTTTTATTTATACCGAAAACAATGTTTCTATAAAATGAAACAAAAATTATTTCTTTCAATTTATTACTAAACGATAAACTAGTATTGTTCATTTTAATTCGTCCAAGACTCATCGACACGTTCTATAAAACAAAAAGTAATGGTTATTGCAACAAAGTAGAGTACTCGTATTATATTGCATTATTACACAATAAATAAACATTTGAAAAGTAGTTTGATTTAAAAAATAAAATAATTTTTTTGCGTGATTCAAAATAATTTTAGTATGGAAATAATGATAACTTGAAATTGAATTTAAGTCACATGATTTTGTGTGTTTTATTATACAGTTGCAGTAGGGATAAATAAGCAGTAAGCGGAGTACAGTTATTCAAATTAAACACATAAGACTACTGACTTTCTAGGTTTGGACAATATCAAAGCACACTAGCTAATGTACAACTCTCACAACAATTACTGCAAAAAAGTGATTATTTAACTAAAACTTCTCTAGCAACTACATAGCATACAAGAGAAACGTCACTTCAATTATAAAATATACAATACTATATAATATTTGAAAAAAAACTATAATTATATATACATATATTTTATAAGTAAAAAAATTGTATAAAATATTATTATTGTTATTATTATTATTATTATTATTATTATTTATGCAGATTGGAATAATCACATGCTTATTTTGATAATTTCTATAACATCACAATCAGAGCAGATTTGAATGTGCGTTTGACATTAATTTCAAGGATTAGTTATTGTTCATTTTTAATAAAATTAAGCACAAAATAATAGTAGGCTAATTATTATAAAAAATCATGTAACTTCAACTTATTATCCACGTTTATATAGAAGTAGCTTTTAAAATATGCTATTTTAGCCGACTCAGCCTTTTTAAATACATATTTCTAAGTATATATAAAGGAACTATTAACTAGTTGACATTATTTTTAATTCTCAATATTTATTTTTACGAAAGAAAAACAATTGGACATAACAAATGAATTTAGATTTAATACTTTTGTAATTTTTTGAGTTACTATTTGAAATGGCTGTACTTATGCCGCTTTAACATTGGCAAAATGGAAACATAAATTGGTTTCATAACAACAAAGTGTGCGCCTAATTGAAATCATTTGCTGTAATCAAAAAATGAAAACATTTCCTTTTTACAAATTTATAAATAAAATCATGTAGTCTAAAAATTAATATTTAGCAAATAAATGTCATTCTTGTATTGGAATTAAGTTTAATAAAATAGAATTTAAATTTAAACATTGATGTAAACACATAATTTTGAGAAAAATTATTATAATATTGAAAATTGTTAACATAATTAATTTTTATTATCGACCGAACATTGAATATCTGATGCGTACTTAAACGCAATTTGATTATTTTGCATTAAAAGCAAGTTATTCGTTTAAAAGCGGACTGCAGTTTACATTTATTTATTTATTTATTTTTATTATTTTATTAATATTATTAGTACATCAAGCTTTAATATCTCACCATCAATAAAAATAAATAAATAAATAAATAAATAACAAGAAAACTACACAAAAAGGTAGTAGTACAAATAATGGGAACGAAATGAAATAGAATAATAATGAACATGAAAAAGGGTAAACGTGATTTGAAAAAGAAATTCAAAATTTTGCAAAAAGTATACCTTTCAGCAGTGGGCATTTTAACGAAGCCGAACGCGTGGGTCCGCATTTAATGCCAATAAAGGGATTCGAACCCCGATACCCACCCAGGTCTAAATCGAGCGCTATACTGCTATACTACCCCGAAGATCAAAATTCAACTTGTAATAATTCTAATTGCAATTAAATTAAATTACAATTTAAAATAAGAAAAATAAAAAAGAATTATTTGTTTTAACTCAACTATGTTTGAAACATTCGAACTATTTTCTGAGTTTGGTGCATTTTAAATTATTTACAAAAATGATCATAATAACATAAATTGTCTAATTTAAATGAAAGTAGAAAAAAAAAGTACAAAATTGAATACCTTTTTGCATTTTTACCATTTTCAATGCTTTGACGGAAAACGCACATTTTTCAGCAGTGGACATTTTAGAGAGGCTGAATGTAGGCTCGCATTTGACACCGGTAGTGGGATTCGAACCCATGCCCATTAAGGATCGAGTCAAGTGTGGTACCGCCAGACCACCCAGGCACATATGATACAAAAAGTAATCGATGGATTTATTGTCAAACATGTCATATTTGCAGTGTTTTTATCTATAACAATGCAAAAACATTGTGTAAATTAACTAAGTTTGCTTTTATATTTTATACACAATATTAGTTTTTATTATAAATAGTAACATTAGTTGGTTTTAAAATAATTCGATAGATGTTTATTTACCTGTAGCTCAGTAGTTAAAGGCGCTGACCTGACAATAGATAGTGTTTGGGTTTAGGTTCATGTGTGTGTGTGTGTGTAAAAGTTGAAAGGTATGCGCTGCTGATAATTCCAAATAAGGATGTGAAACAGCTGTACAGTGCTTCTGGTTGACTTAAAAATCTAGTAAATTTATTATTCAAGTGAATTTGACAATACTAATATAACAATTCTAATTAACTTGTTTATTTTTAATTTATTAGTATATTATATACATCATATTCAACATTCTGTTATTTTCAATTATTTTTTAAAATCAAATTTCATTGTTGGAGTTAACGTGAAAGTGCAATTATTTCACTTCG
Source organism: Cardicola forsteri (assembly GCA_025895645.1). Taxonomy (NCBI): domain Eukaryota; kingdom Metazoa; phylum Platyhelminthes; class Trematoda; order Strigeidida; family Aporocotylidae; genus Cardicola; species Cardicola forsteri. The sequence goes on along the minus strand of JAKXYG010000042.1, from coordinate 222,808 downwards.
AGTTTTTCACAAACCACATAATTAAAATTAAAAACTGACTTCTTGATACAATAAACAGTACTAATTGTATTAGTCTTCTTTTTACGTTGTTTTTAATCAGTTTTCTTTATTTCGTTTTGTATAGAACCCATTTGTAGCACTATGTCAATTAAAATAGCTTTGGCGTGTGTTTTACTGCCGAATGCATTTGCTGCTGCAAACTCTCTTCCTTTATTCTAGCATGGAACTGGTTAAATTGATTTATTTCTAATCTTTTCTAGACGGAGTTTTACTATATTGTTATTAATTATTATTATTATTATTATTATTATTATTATTATTATTATTATTATATTATTATTATTATTATTATTAATTAATAACCAATGTGATTGTCTTTCCCATAACTACTTGACTCAAGTATTTGAGTATGTTATCCGTTAGTTTGTTAACATAGTAGTAACAAAATGTTAAATAATAGTTGAATTTAGCATACTAAATATAATTTAATAACATTAATGTCAGTAGGTGTAATCATATAAAAAATATTAAAGTAAATAAACATTTTAAATAAAGTTAATACATATCTTTTAAATTATTATACATATTTTTAAGTTGCTTTTACTGCTTCCAAGTTTTACAATAAAGATTTAGCACTATTGGCCCACTATATGCGGGCCCACGAGTTTGGTTTTGTTCAAATGTCCACTGCTGAAAGATGCATTTCTTGTAGAACAATCGGAGTAGTAAAAATTGTTTACAAAAAAATAATAAATCAAGAGTAAAAATGCAACAAGTCAAACTTATGCATTACAGTGGTTATTTCTGCCACACCTAATTTTAATAATAAATCAAATATTCCTTGTTTTGTAACTGTTTAACCTTGAGTATTAAATATATATGTATATATACAAAACCCTTTTGCTTTAAGAATAAGCATGGGGCAATAACACAACAATTACAGCAAAACAACAACAACAATAACAAAGTCTCGTTGGCATTAAATATTCTGCAAATTGAATATTGCGCTTTCTTTCGGCTTTTACTCAACCTTGTCATCTGGTAACTTTGCCATCCAGAAACGTTGTTGTTTGCCGGAATGGCGTCATCTTTCATTGTTTCCGCAGCAGTATAAATTTTTACAAAGGCCAGGTTGCTAACCTTTCGCGCTCAAACCCTCCCCTTTTATCCAGGCTTGAGACTGACTAGATTGAATCATTTCTAATCCAAACTAGGCGGAGTTAATATATATATGTATTATATATATATATATATATATATATATATATATATATATATATATATATAATACATGTTTATATACTTTTAATATTTTGACGGGCAACACACATTTCTCAATTAGTAGCCCGCATTTAGTGGGCCGGTGGTGGTGGGATTCGAACCCCCGATGTCCACCCAGGTCCAAGTCGAGCGCTGTACCGCTAGACTGCCATAAAATATTGCAAAAAATAGTATTCATTTCATTTTCAATTTCTAGTTACTTTTACTTAAAAATAATATAAAATATTCCACATTTTGTTTTGTTTTGAATAATAAATAATTGTTTGAAAATTTAGAAATTGTGAAAAAGTTACAATTTAATAGCAATAATTATTTGTATAAAGGGAATTAAATAAATGCTATTTATACATAATTTATAATAATTAATATATTATTAATTCATGTTCTTAAAATACTTTTAAATAGTCTAAATTTGCTTTTTTTAATATAAAATTTATCGTTCATAATCACTTTATAATAAAAATATTTTTTGTATTTTTTGTATAATAAAACAAAACATGTATAAGCACATTCAAATTGAAAAATTATTTGTTCAAATATTTGTTTCTAAAGATGTTCAACATTTTAATCACAAACATACAAAAAAACCTAAGTCAAGTGGTTGCAACCACACAAGCAATTCCACTTATAATTCAATATGTTATAGCAAATTATACAAAAAAAAAACAATTTAGTAATCCAAAATATTAGATATGTTTGGAATTTTTTTAATATATTATATTTTGCATTGATAATGATCGTAGATTATGAGCCAGTTATGTAAAACCTTTTATTTATTTATTTATTATTTTTACTTTGTGTGTTTATTACTGTGAATGTTTTACAAAAAACATTTTTCAGCAGTGGACAGCATTTTAGTGGGCCGGTGATGGGATTCGAACCCCCATGCCTACCGAGGTCCAAATTCAAGCGTTGTACGGCTAATAAAAACATATATTGGTAAATTTATAATAGTATTGTATTTATTATTGAATATTGTATATCTTTGTAATTAAAACTAGTTTATTTTTTAAGTTATATAATTGCTAAAAAGGTTTTAATTATGATTAGTCACATTTTTGAAAGTATTTATTGACAGGGTTGTAGACAAGATAAGTTTATCTTTATTCTACATCTCGTTGCATATATTTAAAAACATTGCTAGAACGTACAACAGAATTTCCAAATCGAATAAAATATTTTGGTTATGCATAATTCTTAAAAAGTGCAATAAATTATTATTATTATTTTGCATTTAAATAAATTGAACCAAAAATTAGAGTCAATTAACCGCTGTTTTGTCTTATTAGAACTTCTATGTTGCTTCCACAATAACTTGTCACTGTAAAATTCTATGTTTTTAGTATATATTTCCGTCTAACGCTCTCCTAACTAAGTTATTTCGGCACACAGTGCCGGTACAGCGCTAAAAAGGGTTTTAGTTAATTAGCCAGATATTTGGAAGTTTTTCTGACAGAATTATAGTTTTTTTTCAAACTGTACAATTCTACGATAGAAAAGAAAGATTTAAAAAAAGATTGTTAAGATTTAGGACACACGATCATACTTTATCTAAACGAAATAGCCAAAAACATTACAAATAAGAAACGTTTTTTCTGCTGTACCAATCAATGCCTTCTTCTCTATGAATAAAAGTGATTTAAAATAACTTAAGTGTAGTGATATATATATAGTGAAAATATCTTATTAATTATCAGAAGACAAATAAGTAGTCAATTGAATGGAACAACACGAAAAAGTAATTGTTAAAATGCAAATGTAGTACCGTCATATATTACAAAAGCAACAATTTTCTATATGCAAATTGATGGTAAACATGTGCCCAGCTATACGGACTGATTAATATTTAATAGATTGATTTTAGTGTAAAATAAACTTGCTATGGCTAATTTTCTTATTAGTTATTTTTAAAAAAATTATTTTATGTTTTCTACTTCGAATGTTGTACAAAAAACATTTTTTAGCAGTGGACATTTGCGCAAAGCCGAACGTGGGCCCGCATTTTAGTGGGCCGGTAATAGGATTCGAACCCCGATGCCCACCGAGGTCCGAATTCGAGCGCTGTACCGCTAGACCACCCCGGCACAAGATGGTCGACCTGTATAGCGCTTGACTCGATTATCTAAATTATCCATTAGTGAAAGGTGCGTTTGTCCTACGGCGTTTGAAACAGTAAGACGTTACAATGCAGTTAAAAATGCAACCCGTATTTTCGTTTTAACGTTCTTTCTACTACAACCGTTTATCAATTGAAAAAATAACATTTTGTAAGGATATTTGAACATTTTTATTGAAATAACTAACGTTTCCACTTTTTATTTTTTAATCTAAATCTTTGTTTCAATTGAAAAAGTAAAAACACTAATATTTTGGTTTAATTATATGAACATTTTTTCTACTAACCAATTAGAACTACGCAGCTAATTATATTAACGACAGTTAAAAAATAGGCTATTCATATGTTTGCTATGATTGGTCAATGGTAGATAAAAATAATTAATTTATATTGATTAGAGAGTACTACTCAGATATATATATATATATATATATACATATAATATGATTTGTATAATATTAGTATATTTTGAAAATTATTTTTCCTCAAAACAATTAATAAATAAATCATTTAAGTGCCTAAAAATATAATTTGATAAAATAATACACTATTAATGGAACGAGTTGTTTCTAAATAATATGTTGATGAAGCTCTATGCTTTAAATTTTAGTTTTTATATTATTTATTATTATTATTATACAAAACCCTTTTGCTTTAAAAATAAGCATGGGGCAATAAGACAACAATTACAGCAAAACAACAAAAACAAAGTCTCGTTGGCATTGAAGATTCTGCGCAATCAAAGATTGATCTTCATTTCGGTTTTCACTCAATCCTGTCATGTGTGTAACTCTGTCATCCAGATACGTACAATCACTTCTTTGCCGTTGTTTGCCGCAATAGCGTCTTCTTGTATTGTTTCAGTAGCAGTATACATTTTCGACAGAGGTCAGGTTGCTAACATTGTGCGTTCAAATCCTCATCCTTTATCCAGACTTGGGACTGGCTAGATTGAATCATTTCTGATTTAAACTAGGCGAAGATGTTTTTACATGAAGCAACATAAATTAGCAGTTGTCAACGAATGCACAATCAAATTACGGTACTGCCAATTTGGCTAAATGTTCCTCAATCTACTGAAAATGATCATTGGTGGTATTCGACATTTTAAATTATTTTAAACTTTAGGATATATAAAGCCCAAACAAGGATTAGTGTTATTAGCCAGAATTAATATCAAACCGCAAATTATTACAAAACAGTAGACAAATTGTAATAAAAATCAAATGTCAGAAAGCTTTCTTTTAATACAAAAAAAAATATTGTATATGGCAATTACTTTTTATAAGTCTAATCTGTATTCACAAAGTTTGATATTATTTAAACATTTCAAGGACGTAACTTTAAAATTAAAATTAAGGTTTTTTTATAACAAAAAAATTAAATTTATGTAAATATGCATAAAGCATATTAATCATTCAAATCAAACAAGAATACTTCCGAAAACAGTGAAAACAATATTTACATATTGGCATAACGTTGTGTAGAAATGGTTAGATTAATAAATATACACATTTTAAAATGGTCAGATTCACTTAAATAATAAGTTCACTAGGTTTTCATATAGATACAGTCTAGAAATCTCCACATGTAGGAGGAACATTTAGGAATATCACCATTATTGGAAATTGAGACTTTATAAGTATTATAAATGTTATATTAGTATTGTCAGATTCACTTGAATAATAAATTTACTAGGTTTTCAAGTCAACCAGGAGCACTGTACAGCTATTTTACATCCTTGTGTTTGAAATCATCAGCAGCCCATACCTTTCAAGTTTTACACACACGCACACATAAACGTGAACTCACGTCCTATCTGGTGTCAGGTCAGCGCCTTTAACTACTGAGCTACAGGTAAATAAACTTGACTCTGTAAATTTATTATTTATGGTAAATCTGTTCAATTCCAATCGTCTAGTGTACTCAAATGCTACAATTTTTATTACTGGTTTAGCAAATGAGAAAATTCTTTTACTAGAACAATTCTAAGATACAAATAATCTCTTGAAAACCCATCAATAAATACTTATATGATTATAAAATGTTTTTTTGTAAAGTTTAAAAAAAAGTAGCGACCAAAGTAATATTTTACAAAGTTACAAATTTTGTGTGTGTTTAGTTGCGAAATAACAACAATAGGAATTAAAACGTTTGTGTAGCATCCCTAATAGTCCCCTCTGATGTCTACAGCTACGTCAGTTCAGTCATTGTCTGTGTCGGCGTGGTCTAGCGGTACAGCGCTCGAATTCGGACCTCGGTGGACATGGGTTCGAATCCTAGCGCTGGCACTAAAATGCGGGCCCACATTTGGCTTCGCTAACTGTCCACTGCTGAAAGATGTTTCTCGTGCAAACATTAAAAGAAAATAAAAAAGATAACTTTTTGGGCGAAATAGCCTAATAGTTGTTACAAACCGTATCGATTGAAATGCGTTTCTGACATTCTTTCTCGCTCCCTCTTTCTTCCAACTGACCTTTGGGTAAGTCAGGGTTATGATATGTGAAATTGCTACAATGTTTTTTGTCACAATTGGCAGTTAGTGGGAATGAAAAATTGACAGCAACAAAAAAATAGTACAAAACTTTTTCATAGTTATGTAATGCTTCAAAGTGATTACATCAATTAAATGTATCTAAAACATTTTGTTTTCTGATATTTAAATGGGTAAAAGTTCACATTTTGGCTGCATGCATATGTAGTGTGCGAATCAGAAAAAAAATGTTCATTTTGGTGTTTGATTTGCTATTTTTTCATTTCTAAAGTGGATTTGCAAGTTTTCCCAAATATTGCAGTAGCCTAACAAATGTGACAATTTATTTCATTTAATGAACCAGTTGAAAAGTACGCATTGTGGTAAATTTTTAATGATTAATTTTTAGAACAGCATTGTCAACATATATCAAGTCGAGGATTTAATACGTGGAGGAGCAAGCAATGAAAAATACTATTAACGTCTCATAAAAATTATAATTAAAAGTGTTTTTTTATTTTAACGAAAGGTAAAATTATCAGAACAGTTTTTATTGTTAATTATCATTAATCTGTACCTAGTTTGGAATAGAAATGATTCAATCTAGCCAGTCCCAAACTTGGATAAAGAAGAAGGGTTTGAGCGCGCAAGGTTAGCAATCTGTCCTCTGTAATGAAGTTTTAGACTGCTACGGGAACAATATAAGAGGACGCCATTCCGGAAAACAACGGCAAAGAAATGATTGCATGTATTTAGATGACAGAGTTACACAAATGACAGGGATGGATGAAAGCCGAAATAAAGATCTATTTGCAGAATTTTCAATGCCAACGAGACTTTGTTGTTGTTGTTTTGCTGTAATTGTTGCTCCATGCTTATTTTTAAAGCAAAAGGGTTTTGTATAATATATTATAAAATAATATAATACCTAAATACTTTAAAATATATTGATAATTGTAAGAAAATTGTGAATACAAGTAGACGATTTGTATCACCCCTTCAATTATTGTTATGTTGCAAAGATATTAATAGGATGCATTAAACCAAAAATAATGTCAAGAAAATGTTGCTTAACAAGCATGTACACTCTAAACTAATCGTGATAATTTTTTCATTTGTACGTCTATCTGGACGCCATTTAAAATTCTATTTCTATCATTTTTATATGACAACTTTACTCATTCGTATTTCATCTATTTTTTGTTTATGTTGCTTTTAAAAAAAAAGCATTTTAAATAGTCAGTTTGCATTATTAATTTTGATAAATTAATAGCAGATAAATTAGTAATAAACAGGGACATGTACAAATTACATAAAAGTTTCCTAGCTAGACAATAAAAAATCAATATGAGCTTATTTATATTGATTTATTAATGTAAAACATAATTAATCTAGCATTAGTTAGTACACGTTATCTCTTTTGGTTATTAAATAAAATATGCCAAATATTTGCAACAACCACTGAATTATATATATATATATATATATATATATATATATATATATATATATATATATATATATATATATATATATGTAAATTACTGTTATTTGTAACATTATAATGAACAAAATACAAATGTACATGTATATAGAACCTTTTTCATTTTTATCAATGATAACTCTAATTTCTTTTTAAATGACAATCCAATATATGCCCCCAACTTATGTTAATAAATCAATTGCATTTGGCTAATGTTTTTCCACAGTACAGATTGAAAAACACACCAGTCTGTAAAATACAATTGATGTAATTGGTAAATTATTTTAATTTACCTGCTATTTGTTACTGGTTCACTATTTGACATAAAGGTGTATTGTGAACAATTTATATTTATCACTATTGTAAACCTAAAATTAAGCATTATATTGTGAAGTAAGTTTTGTAGGTATATCTTCTCAAATACAATTCATTTTCCCATGTTTCTCCCCCCATTTTCTGCATCTGCAACTAATTGAATTTTGAAGTAATCAAACATAGTATAACAAAATAAGCAAGTAATTCAAAATCGAGGAATGACGAAAATTATTTTGCATTTTAATTGGCGTTGTTTTAAAAAAAAAACTTTTAAAATAATTTAGACAGTTGGCGAAATAATTTTTAAAAATGTTTTCAAAATTAAAAGAATTAATAATTAATAATTAACGTTTGCTTAAAATGCTATATATATATATATATATATATATATGTGGATAAAACTGGTTAATTATTTTGTACCGGGGTGGTCTAGCGGTATAACGCTTGAATTCGGACCTCGTTGGGCATAGGGGTTCGAATCCCACTACTGACCTACTAAAATGCGGGCCCACCTTTGGCTCCACTAACAAATGTCCACTACTGAAAGATGCACCTTTCTCGCAGAACATTCAAAGTTGCAAACATAAAATAATAGAAAAAATACAATAAATTAAAACAATATACTTTAAAAGGCGCAGTTTAGCTCATGGCTTAATGTCACTTTATTATAATATTGCTATTTCAAATATTATAAAAATCAAATTATATTTCCAAAAATTAGTATTTGTTGTTTTGGAAATATTGTGTTTTTTTTATAAGTTAAAAACTGTTGTTTATTTTGTTTATAGCGCATCATACAATCAAATTTTTGGACAAAAGCATCTGTACCATTTACTATTGATTGGGAAAAGTTACAACATTGTTAAACAATATACAATAGGTGGATAATTAATAGCTTTTTTTTAAATTACTCAAACAATATATTGTTGTAGTACACTTTTTATGCTTCACATTCAAAACAACATGCAAATATTTGTAACAAATCTATTCATTATGCATTACATCTAAATATAAAACAATTAGTTTTAAAATAATAAATGATAAAAATCCTAGAGAACTCTTGCTTGCTAAACCGGTAGTAACGTAGCAGCATTTGAGGACACTGGACTTTGATCAAACTGACTACAAATAAGAGTTAAGGTCACCACCAATAGGTTAGTGGTTTAAGGCGCTGGCCTGACACCAGATAGGGCGTCGGTTCAAGTTCGTGTGTGTGTGTGTGTGTGTAAAACTTGTATTTTATGCACTACTGTACAGCGTTCCTAGTTAACTGAAACCATTCTCGTGAATCTGACAATTCTAATAGAATCTCTTGAAAAAACGGTTAATAAATAAATATATACATTAGAACAACTGTTTATGGGTTGAAAAAAATATTATATAAAGACTATTTTCATTAACATAAATATCCACAATATGATTCGAACACATACATGCTAATGACTAACTTTTATTAAGATGAATAATTAATGATTACTTTTATAAAAAGCAATAAATTTGAATGTTATCATTTTACTGAAATATATATATATATATTTCCTCTTTTATGCTAAAATTAGTGCATTTAAAAATTGTAGTGACCAAAACTTACATTTCATTGAACAAATAGATAAATATTGTTGCCAATATTAGGACTTTAAGGCCTTGTTTAACTGCATTTATTGAAATAGGTGTCGAGTACAGCATGTAAGTAACTAGACTAACAAATTATTTTTATGACGACAGTAATTGCTTGTTAACAGGAAACGTATTTTTGTACAACATGAACATTTATTTGGATAAACGAAGATTAGCATTTAGTGGAACTCGGTGTCATATCAGCAAAGCTGTTACAAGTTTGGCAATGTTATCCCCACACCCGATTTGCTACAATTATTATTTTAGTTAAAATTGCATTATTTCATCCAACTGTAGAGAAAAATGTTTTTAAAATTAATTATATCAAACATGTACTATTAAGTGACCAATTAAGTTGTCAATTTAAAAATTGTATTTTCTAGTAACATTTTATTATTATTATTATTATTACAAAACCCTTTTGCTTTAAAAATAAGCACGGAGCAATAAGATAGCAATCACAGCAAAAAACAACAACAAAGACCTATAATTCAAAAAAAACATGAGACAATAACATTTGTTTGATCCCATAAAACTTTTATTTCAATTAGATCTTACCAAATGGTTCTTAGCCAAGTTTTCTGTAGTCTACCCCAACCTTTCTTGTACCATTTTCAATCGTCCATTTCAAAACCGTTCATGCTGGTTTTTCGGGCGCGGTAAACGTAGAATTTGACCATGTAATTTTCTTCGTCTAATGTAGTGAACAAGAATTAGTTCTTCTCATCATCTCATTATTTGAAATGTGATCGCGCCAGATAATCTTTATAATACTTCTAAAACACGGGCGATGAAAAACATCGACCATCTTATCAATCCTATCTGTTCGCCTCGACGTTTCACTGCTATATATTGCCGTAGAAATGATTATTGATGCGTACAAACTAGGCGGAGTTATTTATATGTATTTACTTGTAATTTTTTATAATAAACGTTCTACAATTGTATATTAATTTATTTTTTTAGATATTTAAATTCCTAAATGAGAGAATTTATATTTATGTTCGCTTGATTGAAATCAACGTTGTTCATTTTTGAAAATGGTATGTTTTATCAACTTTTTCTATAATAAAATTAAACTGTTTAATGTTAAATATTGTATTTGACACGAATAATATACACTTGAAGTAGTTTGTTCTGTTTTAAATTGTAATTTTATTGAATAGTATGTATTTAATAATTAATTTTAAAAACATTTTCATTTTTTTCAATCTTACTGAATAACCAATATTGTAGACAATAATTAATAATGTTTTTACTAATAAATTAAATAGAATTTTCTTTTAAATTGATATGCTATTTTGATGATGATTGTATATTAAAAATAAGCATGGGGCAATAAGACAACAATTACAGCAAAACAACAACAATAACAAAGTCTCATTGGCATTGAAGATTGTACGCAATCGAAGATTGAGCTTCCTTTCGGCTTTCACTCAACCCTGTCATCTGTCTAACTTTGTTATCCAGATCCGTGCGTTCACTTGTTTGCCGTTGGTTGCCGGAATGGCGTTCTCTTGTATTGTTCCCGTAGCAGTATAAAACTTTATTACAGAGGCCAAATTGTTAACCTTGCGTGCTCAAACTCTCCTCCTTTATCCATACTAGGGACTGGCTAGATTGAATCACTTCTAACCCAAACTAGGCGGAGTTGATTGTATATGCATGTTATATTAATATAATTTGGTCATAACTTTAAAGTTACTGTATTGCAGTTAACAACAAGACAAAATTGTTTGTTTGTGTATGTTTGTATTTATTTTTGACTTCGCTAATTGACCGATTGCTAATTGGTAGATGATAAAACCAACCAAGGGAAAAAGAATTTTAAAAAATCCTATTGGTCAACTTCCGTGAGTAAGTGTGAGTCCCGTTGGTGCATTCTTCTATTAAAAGGGGATTGTTTGATCTTGAAAATATAAGGTGGAAAAATCAATACTTACATATCACTATACGATTTGTATTGTGTCATCGTGCAAATTTGGTCACACTTTTTGAAACTTTTTCATATCCTACTTACGAGTAATCACACACTCACACAAAAGGGTTATCTGACTTTTATTGGCTCCTTCTTTCGCAACTTTTTCCCTTGGTTGGTTTTATCATCTAATCGCTAATTAGTGCAATTCTTGAAACATTCCAACAATAAAACGAAAATTGTTGCTTGTAGTAAATAACGAACAATAATCAAACTTTAATGTCGAAAAGTAAATATTGGGTTCCCTTTATAATTCCAAATAAAAATATAAGAAGACGTAAACTGTGAGATGACTGACGAGAATATACAAAATGAATTCATCTCACAGTTTACGTCTTCTTATATTTTTATTTGAAAAGTAAATAGTTAGTTTAGATTCTAGAGCCATTTAGTCCAGGATGCACCGCGTGGAGGACGAACAGTCATGAATATCACCATCAATGTAATTTGAGACCTTATAAGCATTACTCAAATCCTCAGAATGATTAGCATCATATATATATATATATATAATTTATTATTTTTATTATATGTTTGCTACTTTGAATGTTTTACGATAAACATCTTTCAGCAGTAGACATTTTAGTAAAGCCAAACGTGGGCCCGCATTTTATATAGAAAGAGCGAGAGAGACCTAACAGATTTCAATTAATAGCGGGTTTGTGCAAACAGCTAAAGCGCTATACTCAAATTTTTATTTACCTTTACTAATTGACCGATTGCTAATTAGTGCTGTTCTTGAAACATTCTAACAATAAAACGAAAATTGTTAATTGTAGTAAATGAACGAACAATAATCAAACTTTAATGTCGAAAAGTAAATATTGGGTTCCCTTTATAATTCCAAATAAAAATATGAGAAGACGTAAACTGTGAGATGAATTCATTTCGTATATTCTCGTCAGTCAAAGTAAATAGTTCAACTCATTGGTTGAAAAATAACATGCTGCCAGAGCCACCTCTTCATTAATTCCAAGTTTGAATCGGTTCTCGAATTCCTATACGAAAAGGTTGTTGGATGCCGGTTGAACTTGAAGCTTTTGCCTAGAAGATCACTTTTTTGCAACGATGCCTGTGTTAACAGAAATTGATGAAGCGATTCCCTTTAGGGTTGACGTCGGTTGATGTATCCATAACCGGGCTACATATGGTAAATAGTTACCTTGAGATACCATTTATTGAACGGGAATCTAGTGTTCCTACAACACATACTTTTCCATTTATTTTTTTCAGAATTTTTTTTTTGATTATTTTGCAAAAAACAATTTTCCGTTAGTGGTAATAAAACTCAAACTTTTATCGAGTAGAAGGCCAACATTTTTTAATGAATTGTAATGCTTATAAAGTTTCAATTTCCAATAATGACAATATTTTTGACTGTCCCCCTTCCACGTGGTACATCGTGGACTAGATGCTCATAGATATTTAGACTAATAACAGCAAGCACCGAATGCACAGCGATATAACAGGGCTTCCGCTTTAGTGGGTGGGTTCAAGCATGTACTTGAGACACTTAAAAGATATCTTAAAGTATATATATATATATACCATAGGTAACCTTCGGGCTAAGGAAGATAAGCTTTACGAAAAATCAGACAGCTTTAGTGATCTGTACGAAAAATGGCTCTGTTACAAAGATACCGTCTACTGACCAAAAAACTTTGTTTTTCTTCTACGTTTGTAACACTCATCAAGCCATCGAAATCAATCGTTCAATGTGCTGTATAATTGAGAGATCACTACGTTATCAATTAAGTATATAAATGGATAACTTCACTGCACCTAAAGAAAACTATTGCATAAAGATTGTATTATGCATTGATATTACACGAAAACTCTGTAAAACCAAAAAATAGAATATTATAATCAATTAGTTCATTTATGAAGCAAATTAAAATAGAAGCAAAGTTACTACAAAAATTACAAAAAACACCATAAACACCAAAAATATATATACATTCAATTAAATTGTTTTTCGTTCCGTTGAAAAACAAATAAAACGTTTATAACAAGTAGCAGCAGCATAAGAAATAAATATGATATTATTAAACGTGACATCATTACTGTTAATTTATTTATAACACGCAACAATAGTTGGTAGCAGGGCCATTCATTCCAACTTTGCATAGCATCCCGTTGAGGTTTTCCGATGCGAATTGAACTTGGATGGAATAAATGAAATGTCCTGGCTATTCACTTTTTGGTTTGTCCTTAATTCTAGAAATTATTTATTATTTAAAAAAAAATTAGATATCGACATTTACGTTTCTGCATCTTTAAATCAATAAAAAGCAAACAAATTGGCAATAAATTGTATTTTATTTTCGAGAGGTGCATTGATAAAGTTCTTCAATTTTGTCAATTATTTATGAATACGAAACAGGTTGACGATAATTAATTACAGCCCAATATTTAAATTAATTTAAAATCTTTTAAAATAAATTAAACATTTTTTACAATTAAAACATTGTGCCGGGGTGGTCTAGCGGTACAGTGCTCGAATTCGGACCTCGGTGGACATGGGTTCGAATCCCATCACCGGCCCACTAAACTGCGGGCCCACGTTTGGCTTCGCTAAAATGTCCACTGCTAAAAAATGTTTCTCGTAAGACATCCGAAGTAGCAAACATAAAATTTTTTTTTAAATAAATATAATTCAACTCATTTATATATTTTCTCCATTGGTAAACAAATGTATATCTAAACTAATTAATAAAATCAGTATTGTAATTGACTTTGGTGTATGAATGTAAAAAAATATTTACACGACTAAATATTTAATTATATTCTATTTATATTGATTATCTGATTTTTTAATTATTGGACTGAATTATTTGTACCGAAACAAAACACCCAGAACAATGTACTTTTTACCGGTGTGGTCAGCGCTTGATTCAAACCCTACCATCGGTACTAAATGTAAATTTACATCCACTATTGAAAGTTGTTTCGGATACAACATTTAAAGTTATAAATATAAAATATATCGTTTTACTCATTTAATCAATTGCATACTACTGTTTTTGCAAAACCAAATCTTCAGCTCAATACAGAATGGACAGAAGTCGAAATCATCGAATTGTTAATAAGTAATGCGTCGGATTTGGGAATTGGCATGTGCGGCAGTAAAAGTACAGGAATTGTCGTTCGTTCAATTGAGTCGGGAAGTATTGCGGAGCAGGTAGGATTCGTTTTTCTGTTTTTGTTTTCAAAGTAGTTTTGAAATAAATTTATTGTGTTTGAACTAGCCAATACAATACGATAGTTTTGTAATAATGAGACTGTCTCGTACAACGTAATAGTCAATAAATACATCGATTGAAATGAGAACTCACTATTATTATACAATATACAATACTATATTACAATAAATTGCTTTTATTAACATATACGCATCAATAATACTAAAAATTGAAATTATAAAGTATGCCCATTTTACTTGTTCAATACAATTATTATTATTATTATTATTATTATTATTATTATATTAAACTTTAATATCCAACTAGAGATACATTCAGCGTAAAAGATACATTTTCATCATCAATAAAAATAAGTAAACAAATAACAAAAAAATTACAAAAAAGGTAGTAATACAAATAATGGGAACAAAATGAAATAGAATGTCATATAATAATGAATATAAATATAGTCAAAATAGTAAACATGTAATTCAAAAAATAAATAAAAATTACTATACGTTGAATGAGTCATTATAAGGCACAGTTACATTATGCTGTAGAATGTTCAAATTAATTCAAATAAATACTTCCTACTTTGATAGGTTTGTTAGAAGTTCAATGTTGTTTTTGATTCTGGATTGTTTAATATTCTTAATAAGTACGGCAAACATGATTTTTTGTATTGATTAGTTTTGGCTTTCATGTGCAGGTAATTTCTCCCTGTTTTTCCAGAAGCTTTAGATTTACTTATATCTGTATGTAGTGAGTGAGTGTTATTACCTTCAATCCTTGATGCCAATTTGATTACCTATTATTGTAATTACTTGATTCTAGTAATTTTGTATATTGTTTGACAAGTTGCTCATACAGTTCTATGTAATAATTTTATGTTATATCCAAAACTTGGTTTACAAAAATGGATTTTTAATCTGGATACGAATATAATGTCATAAATCATTGGCTTTTTGTTTAACTTGAATCAATTAACACCAAAAACAAAACAACATTTTTTTATCAATGGGTTTTAGAATTGTTATATTAAACCTAGCAGTATGCAAGGACCTATATGGTAAAGGTTTGGTGAAAGAGTTCTCTCACTTGCTAAACCGGTAGTAATGGGTAGTAACATTTGAGGACACTGGATAATTAGAATTGATCAGATTCACTATATATAATAAATTTACAGGTCTAAGGTCATCCACCCGTAGATCAGTGGTTTAAGGCGCTGTCCTGACACCAGATAGGGCGTAGGTTCAAGTTGATGTGTATTTAAAACTTGAAAGGGGTATGCTCTGTCGATTATTCCAAACACAAGGATGTGAAACAGCTGTACAATGCTCCTGGTTGACTTAAAAACCTAGTGAATCTGACAATTCTAATATAACAATTCTAAAATCTTTATAATTGATTTTATAATTCATAGCTATATATATATATAGAGTACATTTATAGACAATTAATAATTATATAACTTTATTACAGGTTAAAAAATTTTTGTTTTAAATGTATTCCATAGCAAGTTTCTTCACTTGTACTTATGATAGTAAGCTTTTCCATCCTATCCTACTGGCTTTGAATGCATATCTTCCTAGGTTAGAGTAAATGCCACTTGCTAAAAATTATTTCGTGTTTAATTGTCCAAAATATACATACAGAAAATGGATCAGTAAACATTATTTTCTTAAATTTTTCATAGTTAATTTAGGAAAAATAAGTCCATCTTTATAAAAAAAACCATTAATTAACTAAGTAATTTGTTTTTGCTTCTCAAAAATAATAGGAACATGAAGGCGATGTCAATTATTTTTTTGCAGTAAGTTAATTTATATTTTTGTACACGAACATAATTATTTTTAATCTGTGTAGTGCAATTAGCGTTTATTTTTCAAATTTACAATTGTAAAAATTAAAAGTTGATTTTGTAAAAATATTTAATTAATTTGCACCAAATATTAATTAATTAGATTATATCTATTTTTTGTAAATACACATATTTAGAATATTTGAAGATTTGTAGATTATCTCTTTTTAATAGTGTAATTATATTAATAATTTATTCGGATCAAGTAAGTAAATTTTGCTGACGCCTTCAAAAAACATATATATTATTGATGGGTTTTTGAGCGATTATTTTGATTTTGAAATTGTCAAATTCACTTCAATAATAAATCCACTTGATTTTTAAGTCAACCAGGAGAACTGTACAGCTGTTTCATCCTTGTGTTTGGAATCATCAGCGGCACATATCCCTTCAACTTGAACCCACGCCTTATTAATCAAATTCACTATAAATAATTTTTTATTTACAGGGTCAAGTTTAACAACCCGTAGCTCAGTGGTTAAGGTACCGATCTGACACCAGATAGGGGGTGGGTTCATGTTCTTGTATGTGTGTGTGTGTGTGTAAAACTTGAAAGGCGTATGCACTGCTGATGATTCTAAACACAAGGATGTAAAACAACTATACAGTGCTTCTGATTGACTTAAAACCAGGTGGATTCATTATTCAAGTGAGTTTGACAATTTGACAATTATTATGAAACATTATTGATTATTTTAATATTTAATTTTTAAACTTTGGTGAATGATCACTTCATACGGTTGAATTGTATTTTTTAAATGTGGCAAACGTTATTTTTGTTTTTACAGTGGAATATTGATTTTTATTTACTTAAAAAAAATTGAAATTATTTTATCGCATGAAACAAATGTGTTCAAAGTTAATTTGTCAAATAAATCTGATTGGTTAACAAATCGAAATAAATAAATATAAATATTTTTTAATTATCAATTGCCTTAAAATTTCTGTAAATAATTTCTTTCCAAATGTAAAAAATTGATGTTGATTAAGGTTATGAGGTCATTTATATTTAGTTATATAAACATTTAATTTGGGATAAATAATAACAAATTTTATCAATTGTCAAATTCACTTGAATAATAAATTTCCTAGGATTTTAAGTTAACCGGGAGCACTGTACAGCTGTTTTATATCCTTGTGTTTAAAATCATCGGCAGCGCATACCCCTTTCAAGTTTTAGACAATATAATCTAATTAATTAATATTTGGTGCAAATTAATTAAATATTTTTACAAATCAACTTTTAATTTACAATTGTAAATTTGAAAAAAATAAACGCTAATTGCACTACACAGATTGCAATAATTATGTTCATTAATACAAAATATAAATTAAATTTACCGCAAAAAAATAATTGACATCGTCCTTCATGTTCCTATTATTTTTGAAAGCAAAAACAAATTACTTAGTTAATTAATGGGGTTTTTTTTTAAATATGTACTTATTTTTTCCTAAATTAACTATGAAAAATTTATGAAAAATAATGTCTACTTGATCCATTTTCTCTGTATGTATATTTTGGACAATTACACACGAAATAATTTTTAGCAAGTGGCATTTTTTATCTCAACCCAGGGAAGATATGCATTCAAAGCCAGTAGGATAGGATGGAAAAGCTTACTATCATAGGTACCGAAGTGAAGAAAGCTTGCCATGGAATACATTTAAAACAAAAATTTTTTAACCTGTAATAAAGTTATATAATTATTAATTGTCTATAAATGTACTCTATATATATATTCCTCGCCTAGTTTGGATTAGAAATGATTCAATCTGTAGTCCAAGCCTGGATAAAGGAGGGTTTGAGCGCTAAGGCTGGCAGCCTGGCCTTTGTAAGAAGATTTATACTGCTGCGGGAAACAATGAAAGATGACGCCATTCCGGCAAACAACAACGTTTCTGGATGGCAAAGTTGCAGATGACAAGGTTGAGTAAAAGCCGAAGAATGCGCAATCTTCGATGTGCAGAATATTTAATGCCAACGAGACTTTGTTATTATTGTTGTTATTTGCTGTAATTGTTGTGTTATTGCCCCATGCTTATTCTTAAAGCAAAAGGGTTTTTATATATTATATATAGCTACTTGAAATATAAAATCAATCAAAAAAGATTTTTTAAATTGTTATATTAAATTGTCAGATTCACTAGGTTTTTAAGTCAACCAGGAGCACTGTACAGCTGTTTCACATCCTTGTGTTTGGTATCATCGGCAGCGCATACTCATTTCAAGTTTTAGATACACATCAACTTGAACCAACATTCTATGTGGTGTCAGGCCAGCGCCTTAAACCACTGAGCTACGAATGGATGACCTTAAACCTGTAAATTTATTATTTATATAACATGGAGCATTGTCCTGAAAAACAGTAGTAACCCCAGTGTGAGTAAGCTGCATTTCATGCTCCATATGTGAAACATTTTTCACTTTTTATAGTACCAAATATAAGTTTCCATTTGATAAGTTGATTATACTTAATATCAAAACAACACATCACTTTTTGAAGGTGGGCTTTCTTTCTAACAACCGGGAGTAAATGTTTTTGAAAACTCAACCCGTACAACACTTCGTTTTTGAAGCCAAATGGTTTGGCCTAAATCATTGTTTTATCAGCAAAGTATGCGGAATGCCAGTAACACAAATGTGGTTCACTCCATTGTTTACAAAAGATTAATCTATCATCCTTTTGTTTTCTAGTAATAAGTAGCTAAACCTTTAGTGATTGAAGCGTTAAACCAAATTCTGTAACTCTGTTTCTACTCGTTGAACAAGTAAAATTATTTAAACTATTTCTTTTAGTTTCTGAAATAAGTTTATTATATATTTTTTAATTCTATAACAATTTTCTGATCATCCGTAGTAGTTGATACACGTTTTCTCCCAACATTATCATAATTTTGTGGTTTTTAATCATTAATAATCCGATTAACTCTATATAATTTCGCCAATAATTTTGGTAAAAATAATTTATTTTTTAATTCTTTAATGACGCAATATTCATTTTTGGTAAGATGAAAACATTTTTATATCACTATTGTCCATTTCACAAACAACGTAAACAGAAAGCAAAATAAGCGGATGAGCGGAATCGCAAGGTTCAACGTAAATAATAAATTATTCGATTTGCTTTAAAATATGTTAAAAGTTATTTTTATTATTTTTATTTATATAGATTGGAATAATTAAATGTTTATTTTGATAATTATTATGACATCACAATTAAGTCGGAGTTGAATGGTGCGTTTTACATAAATGTTAACAATTAGTCATTGTTCATTTTTAGTGAAATTAAGCACACAAAATAATGATCGACCAAGTATAACAAACATTATGTAACCTCAACTTATTATCCACATTTACATAGAAGTAGTTTTTAAAATATGTTATTATGGCCGACTTAGCATTTTTAAATAAATATTTCTAAGTATATATAAAGGAACTATTAGCTACTTGACATTATTTTAATTCTCAATGTTCATTTTTACAAAAAAAACAATCGGACATGACCAATTAATATAAAATTTGATACTCTTAAAAATATTTACGGGAATTTTTTAAATGGCTGTACTACTACTACTAATACTACTATTAAAAGACGCTCAATATTTAATAATTATTTGTACAAAAAGTTGAAAAAACCTAATTAATCATATTATTTTCAGGTTGGTCGAATTCGTTTAGGCGATCACGTTGTGTGCATCGGAAATTTCAACGTTCGCGGTTACGGTCAGACCAAGCCGTGTGTGCTTTGCGTCAACTCATTCCACATGGGGCCTTAACCAATTGAATCAACAATTGGAAAAAGACATGTCGGATGATAAAAGCTTGTCCAAACAACAATGATAAGCCCCATTTGGAGACGGAGATCGAGCGGGAATTCTGTCAAACCAAGTGCAAAACCGATGTAGATGCGCTGAATGTAGTCATTCGTCTTGTATTGGCTAGACCGGCTTTGGGGAATCTAGAACTTGAATTGCTGCATACCAAGCAACAAGACATGTGCCACAAACATCAATTACTGGCAATTTAGTGTAAGTTATTATTATATATTATTATTATAGTATTATATATAATCCTTTTGCTTTAAAAATAAGTATGGGGCAATAAGACAACAATTGTAAAAACAACAACAACAACAACAAAGGTCTCGTTGGCATTGAAGACTCTGTAAATCAGAGATTGAGCTTCATATGGCTTTCAGTCAACCCTGTCATTTTGTGCAACTCTGTCGCCCAGATACGTGCGATTACTTGTTTGCCGTTATTTGCCGAAATGGCCTATAATAGTGTTTCCGTAGCAGTATAAAACTTTATTACAGAGGCCAGGTTGCTAACCTTGTGCGTTCAAAACCTCCTCCTCTATCCAGACTAGGGACTGGCTAGATTGGATCATTTCTAATCCAAACTCCGCCTAGTTTGGATTAGTGTAAAAGAAATTAACTGAATTCAATGTGTTTTGTTTGGATAGGGTTGGATACGACTATTATTTAAATAAACAGAAGTTTGAATTCCATTACCGATGCGCTACTTTTCTATATGCGAGAACATGACCTCATTATAACACTTGAATAATAAACAATCACTTAGTGTTGCAATTATATTTATACACAATAAGAAATCCAGTTAGGAGGTAATGATTTTGAATTATTTATTATTATTATTATTATTATTATTATTATTATTATTATTATTATTATTATTATTATTATTGTTATTATTATTATTATTATTATTATTATCATTATTATTATTATTATCATTATTATTATTATTATTATTATTATTATTATTATTATTATTTTCATTATTATTATTATTATTATTAATATTATTATTATTATCATTATTATCATTATCATTATTATCATTATCATTATTATTATTATTATTATTATTATTATTATTGTTATTATTATTATTATTATATTAAGCTTTAATATCTCATTAGAGATACATTAAGCGTAAAATACATTTTTACAATCAATAAAAATAATTAAATAAATAACAACAAAATTACAAAAAAGGTAGAAGTACAAATAATGAGAACAAAATGAAATAAAATGTCATGTGATAATGAATATAAATATAGTCAAAACGGTAAACATATAATTTTAAAAAAGTTAAAATTACTATGCTTTGAATAAGTCATTATATATGCTGTAGAATGTTCAAATTAGTTCAAATAAATAATTCCTACTTTGATAGGTTTGTCTCTGGATTGGTTAATATTCTTGATACGTACGGCAGATATAAGTATTTGTATTGATTAGTTTTGGCTTTCATGTGCAGGTAATTTCTCCTTGTTTTTCCAGATGCTTTAGATTTGTTTATATCTGTATGTAGTGGGTGAGTGTTATTACCTTTAATCCTTGATGTCAATTGCATACAGGATTTTAAATGTTTATTAACAATATCACTCAATAAGATAGAATATTTAATTCCTACAGATTTTGACACCAAAGATATGGATCTTTTTAAAACAACATAATTTTGTTTTAATAAACCAGGGAAAATTACAGATGAGTAATATAAAAAGATGTAACAAACAATTTAGTATTATAATTATCAACATTTAGTTTCCTTAATCTTTTTGTGTAGTAGCATAAGGATTTGGTTTTCATAATTATATGCTCTACATGAGCACACCAGATACGTTTTGCTATTTATGTTTACTCCCAAGATACTTAATTTTGTTACAGGTGCACTTGTTTGCCTGAATTAATTTGGATGTTTTATTTAATTCCATTGTACTTGAAAACAGTTAGTCTAAAATATGGTCATTACCAGAAATGGAGACTTTGTAAGCATTACCTAAATTTTCAAGGTAATTAATTAGCATCAAAGCGATTAAAGGAAAAAAGGGAAAATTATTTTAATAATTTACGAATTATTAAAAATAATTCTATTTTTTAATTTGTAAATATATATATATATATATATATATATATATATATATATATATATGGACAAAATTGAATTTTATTTATTCGATTGAGTTAAATTTCAATTTTTTTACCAACGTGACTTTTCAAAATGATAAGTGACAACAGCTTTTCCGGTTGAATATGATAAATTAGCATCACATATATATCAGCTTTTTTTTTTTAATAAAAATTTATTTATCGAGTTAATATAATTGTACTTTATATTATTATTTTTTTAATATTACCATGGGTATTCCGACATTCCTTAATAGTAGTTTTAATTTAAATATTTCAAAATGTTATCGACATTTCAAATAAAACTAGTATAGTCTAATGTGGGGCATGAATCTATTTTAAACTAAATAAATTAAAACATATGTGATATTAATGTTCCAAAATTGACAAAAAAAACTAATCTGCCGGGGTGGTCTAGCGGTACAGCGCTCGAATTCGGACCTCGGTGGGCATGCGGGTTCGAATCCCATCACCGGCACTAAAATGCGGGTCCACGCGTTTGGCTTTGCTAAAATGTCCATTGTTGAAAGATGCATTTCTCGTGCAAACATTCAAAGTAGCAAACATAAAATTTAAAAAATGCGTTTTATTGAAATTGTACTGGAATGTTGTACAACTATAGCCATTGATTATTTATTTACATTTTAATGTTATCAGGTTGACTGCCATAATTGCAATTTATAGTTTTATAAAAGAACATAGCCTCTTTTACTTAATATTTTTTTAATGTTTATTACTTTGAATGTTTTACAAAAGACGTCTATCAGCAGTGGACATTGTAACAAAGTCAAACACGTGGGCCCGCATTTTAGTGGGCCGGTGATAGGATTCGAACCTCGATGCCCACCGAGGATCAAATTCGAGCGCTGTACCGCTAGACCACCCCGGCACAATAAAATTGTTCAATTATAATAAAATATTATTACTTAAGTAATATTCAAAAGTTTTGTAATATTCTAAAAAGTAACTAATCTTTGCAATATTTTTATACTTATTCAATTTGATGTATCTAAAGTCAATTGCCATTCTAGTGCCGAATTCAGAGTCATCACAAATGCCCTGACCCTGGGTAGAGGCTCGCTACTGCACTTCGGCGGATTGAAGCTTGCGACGATTTTTAATGCGGTTTGCTTGGGCGTGCAGTTCTTGTCAGTGGGGAGACCTCACGGTACTGCCTTGCCTTATGCCGGTGTAGTCTAGCGGTACAGCGCTCGATTTGGACCTGAGGCTCGAATCCCATTACCGGCCCACTAAAATGCGGGCCCACACGTTCGGCTTCGCTGAACAATGTCCACTGTTGAAAGATGTTTTCCGTAAAACATTCAAAGTGGCAAACATAAAATAAAATGTAACATAATTCCGACATAATTAACAAGTGGAAGGTGAAACGCACGTCACGCTATACATCCATTGGAGCGTTATTCATCCTTTTCCCTCTATTCTTCTTTTCTGCAGTATTTTTGGTAGATGATAAAACCAACCAAGAAAAAAAGTTGCGAACAAAGGAGCCAATAAGAGTCAGATAACCCTTTGTGTGAGTGTGTGATTGCTCGTAGGTTGGGGTGATGGAAAAGTTTTAAAAATGGTGACCAAATTTGCACAATGACGCAATACAAATCGTATAGTGCTAGTAAATATTGATTTTCCACCTTATATACATTTTCAAGGTCAAACAGTCTCCTTTTGATAAAAAAGAATGCACCAACGTGACTCATACTCACTCACGAGGTTGACCAATAGGATTTTTTTAAAATTCTTTTCTCTTGGTTGGTTTTATCATCTACCGTACATTGTAATACGTAACTTGTTTTATTATTATTTTCTGTGACTAATCCCCCTTTACCTCACCATCCATTTCACCCTGAACGTTTGAAGCAACTTGACAACCAAGTACTAAATGGCGTTTTGGCTTATTCAACTTGTGTACAATCCTGACAAATTTTGAAAATTCATTTTATGTAACATAATTCCGACATAACTTACAAGTGCTTTTTATAAAAATGAATCATTTTACAGCGTTATTCTAACACGGCAATTGGACAATTATTTGGATTTACTAATTCATTCGACCTTGCCAATTGTCGATCTGACCAAGTTCTATTACACAACGACACTTGTGGCCAACGAGGCCAGTCAACATCCAGCCGATGTCGGATTGATCGAAATAATTAGCCCAACTTGTTCAGCGTCGACTCAGAACGATTTGGATACGGAAAGCAATTTGTCCGTTGACGATGTGCGTTTCAGTCATTTTACAGTGCTTTATATATATATATATATATATATATATATATATATATATATTAAAATTCTTTTTCCCTTGGTTGGTTTTATCATCTACCATATGTGGCATTCGATACAATGCTAACCAAACGATCGCCCTTTTAATAAATCGATGAATAACCAACATAACATACTCTAGGAATTCAGCACATAATAAATCTAGATTGTAAGTATTAATGAATCTTTATAATTTAGTGCAACCACTTGATTAAAGCAATGCAACAATAGTTATATATATATATATTATACAAAAACCCTTCTGCTTTAAAAATAACCATGGAACAATAAGATGACAATTACAGCAAAACAACAACAACAACAAAGTCTTGTTGGCATTGAAGATTCTGCAAATCGAAGATTGAGCTTTCTTTCAACCCCGTCATATGTGTAAATCTGTCATCCAGATACGTGCGATTACTTTTTTGCCGTTGGCTGCCGGAATGGCGTCCTCTTGTATTGTTTCCGTAGCAGTATAAATTTTTGACAGAGGTCAGGTTGCTAACCTTCTGCGTTCAATCCCTCATCCTTTATCCACGTTTCGGACTGACTGATTGAATCATTTCTGGTCCAAACTAGGCGGAGTTGTATATATTAATTATTTTTATACGTTTATTACTTTGAATGTTTAACGGAAAACATCTTTCAGCAGTGGAAATTTTAGCGAAGCCGAACGCTTAGGCCCGCATTTTAGTGCCGGTGATGGGATTCGAACCCATTCCTACCCAGGTCCAAATCGAGCGCTGTACCGCTAGACCACCCCGGCATATATATATGACCAATTAAATACAGTACAAAAATTTATTCAATATATAATTTATTTATTTATTTATCATTTATTAATATAAACTTTTGTATATATATATATATATATATATATATATATATATGACTGCTGTTTTTAAAATATGCTATTTTGGCCGACTGAGCGTCTTTAAATAGTATTTCTAAATAAATATAAAGCATCTATTACATATTTTACATTTCTTTTAAATTTTTAATATTTATTTTACTAAAAAATAATTGGAGATAAATTAATTTATATTAATTTTTTTTTCTAGATTTTCAACACTAATTTATTCAGTGACTGTATATATACAGCAATATAAATATATATATATATATGTATATATATATACATATATATATATATACATATATATATATATATATATATATATATATATATATATATATATATATATATATATATACAGCAATATATGTATATATATATATATGTATATATATAACAAATTGATTTATTTTGAATCAATTCTATGTATGACATTTGCAGAAATACATGAAAGTATTATGTATTTCCTTTGTAATTTATGTTTAAACCGAATAGAAAATACTTTTTGATCAATATTGCTGTATTAATACAAAAATGTATTTATACTCTATTTGTAATAGGTATAATTATAAAACAAACAACATTAGTAATTAAACAAAAATTGTATACATATTTTTTAATAACTTTGTAATTCAAAATAAAGATACTTGTGAACTAAACTGTGCAATGAATTCTTCTCGTGTATTTATTTTTAATGTGCAATCGATATATGCCGGGGTGGTCTAGCGGTACAGCGCTCGATTTGGACCTGGGTAGTCATCGGGGTTCGAATCCCACCATCGGCCTACTAAATATTATGTATACTGACATATTTGCACACTATTAACCATAGTGTCCCCTAAATAATACCATGCCTCTTTATGCATATCATATTGAACATGATTTTTGAATATACGTTGATTTTGAGTTTTTTTCTTTTTTTACCTATGTAATTTAACCTTATACCTTATTTTTTGGACTGATGTTACACTGCTAATTGTAGTAATATTTTTATAATTGTACATATTTTTTGGCAGTAACTAAAAGCTATCTACTGAAGTATCTAAGCCAATAACCATAAATAATAATAATAATAATAAATAATAAATGCGGGCCCACGCAGTTGGCTTTGCTAAAACGTTCACTGTTGAAAGATGCGCGCTTCACGTTCAAACATTTAAGCACCAAACATGAATAAAAAGAATAATAATAATAAATAATTACACACATTTAGTCCAGTTGAAGAAATTATACATAAAGATAGGTTATCACCCAGTCAATTTTCTTTATAATGTTAACGGCCTTTGGGACACATACAAAATGCTTTTCAGTGTGCAAATATACAAACATATTCAATAATTGTGGACAAATTCGGTGCTTGTCAACGGGTACAACTTATTGAACAAATGTTAAAGTCAATATGATTATTTGTTTATTAAAACAGGATTACATTATTTTAAAAAGATGCATATCATTGCTATTAAAATCTGCAGGAATAAAATATTCTATCTTATTAAATGATATTGTTGATAAACAATTTAAATCCTGTATACAATTAGTATCAATAATTGAAAATAATAACAATCACTCGCTACATGCAGCTTTTAACAAATCTTAAGTTTTTGAAAAAACAAGAAGAACTTACCTGCACATAAAAGCCAAAACTAATCAATACAAACATTTATATCTGCCCTATTTATTCAGAATATTAACCAATCCAGAATTAAACAAAATTGAACTACTAAGAAACCTATTAAAGTAAGAATTGTTTTACCTACACATTTATTTGAACTAATTTGGACATCTCACAGTACAAGTGTGCTTTATAATGACTCATTCTATGTACAGTAGTTTTAAATATTAAAAAAAAATTATATGCATACTATATAGACTATATTTTATTCATTAACATATGACATTCTATTTCATTTTGATCCCATTATTTATACTACTACTTTTTTTTTATATTGATGGTAAAAATGTATTTTATGCTGAATGTATCTCTAATGTGATATTAAAGCTTAATAATAATAATAATAATAATAATAATAATAATAATAAATGCGTAAACATTCGCACTTACGTTAGACTCCTTATTGATCCTATCAGAAATGTGTTTCCCAATCCGATTAGTAAAGTACAAACGAGTTCAATCAACATATTATTTATTTATTTAATTATTTTCATTTATGTTTATTATTTTGAATGTTTTACGAAAAACATCTTTCAACAGTGGACATTTTGGCAAAGTCGAATGTGGGCCCGCATTTAGTGGGCCCGCGTTTAGTGGGCCGATGGTGGTGGGATTCAAACCCAGGTCCAGGTCGAGCGCTGTACCTCTGGGACTATCTCCAACCCAATCAATGTCATGGCCAGTACAAAATGTTGTTTTAACTATTTTAATATCGAACAAAAAACATTTTGTTATTTTTAAATGTTAAAAAATGCATATATATATATATATTGATAGGGTGATTATGTAGATAATTCAAATACAAAAAAAGAAAATTTTGGAAAAGAAATATATCACAATGAAACTAAATGCAATTTACCTGTATATGGCATGGAAAATACACAAACAAATAACGGTTAGCAAACTTTTAGTAATAAAAACATTTTATTCAACATAAGACTTTATTTTTTAGTGCAAATAATATTTTTGTACTTAATTAGTGAACATTTATTTTTGATTTTTTGTGTAAATAAACGAAATTATACTTTTTCAATCTTTTTCTTTTCTATAAAGGGTCACTGCTTTTGTATTAAACCAATTTGAAGTATTATGGTCAGTAAATATTTTTACTACATAGCACCTTTTGTACTGCAAATCCTCCTTCTATATTAAATCTTGATACTAGTTAAATTTGTTCATTTTTGATAATCTCTAGGCGCAGTTGAACTTATAATCCATTATTGGTTATTAATTATAATTAATGTTATTGAATCCTTTTCTATTTTGATAAACGTGTCAAATGTTTGGGTATGTTAGTTTTTGATATGTTAAATGTAGAATAAAATTCCATTTTCAACATAAAATTTTAATTCAAGTTGTTCAAACATTTTTTTGAATATTTCTGTATATGAAATTGTTATTTAATAAAGTTAATTTAATAATTTTTATGTATACTTCAAATTTGTAATTAGCCCTAAACAAAATGTTGCAAACGACTGACAAGGCATTTAGCGAATATTTGCAAAATAACTTTGAAATACTGGAGGTGACATTGCAGAAAAAACCGAATCAAGTACTGGGTTTAAAAATTGTGGGTTATATTTATAAAACTCATCCCAAAAATAACGGTAATGCATTTTAATTATTTAAATATTAATACTAATAATGTTTTTAAACAATTTTAATTAGTTTACTGATATATTACTATGATTATTATTATTATTTCTGTTTAGCGGAACAATATCAAAATGGTATATTTATACAGAAGATTATACCAAATAGCATTGCTTATTTAAGTCACAAACTTCAAATCCATGATCAATTAATTGAAGTAAGTGTACATGATTGTAAATGTTTTAGTGTATCATAATGTATATATATTTCTAATTTTTAGATTTTTTTATTAAAAAATATTAAAGATTTTCTTTTTATTCTGATTTTGTTTTGCATTATAAAATTCAGAAATATATCTTACTTTTTATACTAAAAAGATTAAAAAAAGAATATTTAAAAATAAATGCCGTGTTTTTTAATATATAACGGTTTAAACAATCAGTACCTTGAAACATAATTTTAAAAGTAAAGGTTTAATACATTAATTTTTGTAAATTTTAAAAACCTGATTAAATACTGTTTATTAAAACACTTAATTTTAAATAAAAAAACAGTTTAAAGTCTAATTTTTAACTTAGCTGTTTATTTTAGTTTAAACGAACAATGCGCTTTATAATTAACAGGTTGGTACACAAATTGAGTAAAATATAAGTTTTTGGTACTTAGTTCTTTTGTATTATAAATAATGTAAAAAAAGTAAAAAATGTGATTAAAAACCGAATCGTTTAAAAAATTAAAACATTTAAAAATTAAAATAGAAAGCATAAAAATAAAGTAAAAAGATACTAACTTAATAATCAGTAGCTAAAAGTAATACCCACAAAAATAAAATTTTATAAGTATGACAAAATTTGTAATACAGTGCAAAATTAATGTAATAACTTTTTGAAAACAAAAAAATATTTAAAATAACGTTTACCTTATCGTGCGCTTCATCTAAATAATTGACATAAAATTGGTGCACTTTATGAACATAGGTCTTTTATTCTTATTTAAATAAAAAACATTACCATTAAAAAATAATTTTATGTTAATAGAATATTTTTAATTACTTGTAAATATGTTAAAATTATATATATATATATATAGCGTATTTTTAATGTTTTAAATCACAGCATAAAAAATATTCAATTGTGCATTTGAAAAATTGTCAAAACATTTTTTATTTACTCAAAAATATATTTTTTTTAATGCCAAAATTATTTAATAATTTATACATCTCATAAATAACTCTTTAATTATATAGTATTTTTAAAAAATGCTAATATACAGCAACAACATACTGCAATTTACACACGCGAGGTGAGGCGCGTGTCACGCTACACGTCCATTGGAGCGTTATTCATCTTTTTTTCTTTTCTTTTTTTCTGAAAATTATTGCAGTGTTTTTGCATTGTAATAGGTATTTGTTTTATTTTTTTGTATATTTATAATTTTTGCTCGTTTTCTATAATTATTAACTTCCACTATCTACCTTGATTTTATTTTGACTTCAATTTTATTTTCTGTGACTAATCCTCTTTTACTTTACCATCCATTTCATTCCCTCCCTAAAAACTTGAACCAATATGAAAACCGAGTACTAAAAGGCGTTTTGGCCTACTCAACTTGTGAAAAATCCTGAATCCTGAATCCTGAATTTAGACAACCAAACATAATATTGCACTCCACTTCAAGAACAACAAACGTTAATAGCAGAACTACTTTTTTATTAATTCCAAGTTTACATAGCATTTTGAATAATCTCCTTCTATTGTTCACGGTTTTTGGATGCATGTAGGAATACGTCAGTCCATTAACTTTAGTATTAATTCCAAAATTAGGTCTACGCTAAAATACCGTTCCTAATAACATACGTCTAAATACATTTTTAACTGTCTTTCCTTTTCTTTTAATCGGCATTTGGACAAGCCAAGATTGCAATACCTGAGATTGCATCAAGATTTCTAGAAAAAATGTGTCCAAACCAGCGCAATCTTTGTTGTTGCTATACCAATGATGGAAAATTATAAAATTGGAGGTCAGTTCAAATGGACCTAATACTAATGTTTTTCATCCATTAAATATTACCGCACTTAACACTGTGCGTGACACGTGTTGTGAAGTTTAAATAAAATGCCAAACATTTGTGCTTTAGTATGCATTAATAATAATTACATTTTTGTTATAAAATTTATTTCATATTAGTATAATTTCCATTTAAAAAAATGTCTAATTACAATTATATACGATTCTATTAACAAATAATACTATTTTTCCAGTAAAATAGTTTTCTAAAATTTGGGTATTTTAATTTTTAGGTAAATAAAATTCAACTCGAAGGTTTGAATAATCTTAAAGCTGTATCTATTTTAAAAAATGTTACAAATATTGTTAATATAAAGATTAAACGATATTTATCTGGATATTTATTTGAAGAATTAAATAAGGCTGGTAAGTATTGTTTTTATTATATACCAGTTCATAATTAAATACTATATTTTAAATATTTTTAAAAATTTTCTTAAACATGTTTGTTTTAAATTTGCTCTTATTTTTATTATCACGTTTTTTAGTTTTTCAAGAACACAAAATCGAAGAAAATTCAGAGTTGGATAATAATTATCCTATATCAACTGTTAAAATGAAATGTTCTACAAAATTATGTTTGCCTCAACCTACTAGTCCCATATTTATTCAACCAATTGATACTATTTTATTAGAGTTTATTGAAGATATTAATTTCCCTCCAATCTGTTCAATCGAAAGCGATGACATAATAATTCCCTTAGTTTTGTCGGAAGACGAATTCATGAATAATAATAGTGACGATAATAATAATAATAATAAAGCAATAAATTCAAACTTACTAACAAGCAATTGCTTAACTAAAAGCATTTATACAAATACAGATCTAAGTGTTTTAGATTTGAATTCTATTTCTACATCAAGCTTTGTTAACACTATCAATGATGATACTTCCGGTAACAACAATAACGAATCTGATACAACCACTATCAATGTAAAAATATTGTCTTTAACAGAAAAACTGTTCTGTAAGTATGTTTAAAATGTAAATATTTTTAAAGCAAAATTTAATGTTTTAAACATACTATTAATTATTTATTTTTAAAAATTAAATTTTTCAATAATTAATTATTGTAATATTTAATATTAAGCAAAACTAAATACGTTTTAGGATAAAAAAATTAATTCGAAAAAACAAACATTTGTGCTGTTTTTATCAAATTAAAATAATCCAGGCCAGAATCATTATTATATAGCCAATAAATAATATTCAAAAAATGCAATAAAACTTACTTTTTACAAATTGTCTTTAAATTATTTAAAACATTTTTTAAAATAATAAAAGCATTTCGTTTAATGTACATATGTAGATAACGTTTATAGTTAATATTCAGGTATTCAGGTATATTCACGAGTTAAGTAGGAGAAAACTCCTTTTGGTACTCGGTTCAAAATATCAGGTATCAACAAAAATAAATCTCAAAAAAAGTTTGTTTATAAATATGGAATTATGTATATGTATATATATATATATATATGTAAATAAGAATTTAAAATTTAAGTATAATCGTGGAGAAAATAATTGTCATACGCCGATTTAAAGGAGCCAACAGACGGTGCTGTAACAACGTGGTACAGGATACAGGATACAGGATGATTCACGAGTTCATTAGGAGTCAGACTCCTTTTGATCCTCGGTTCAAATGGTATCAACATATCATAAAGAGGAAATAGAATATTAATGGAAAAATATATTTAAAAATTTAAAAAAACAGTGGGATACCGGAAATATGTTAAAGCTTGGTTGTCATATAGACGCTTAAACGATTGAGTAGATTGAGCATTGACGATTTCAGTAGAGAGACGGTTCCAATGATTAATGACTCTGTGAGAAAAGTGCCGTAACCTTAACCTCGTGAAAGCCCTGGGTTTGTTTAGTTTCAAATTGTGCCCTCTGAATGAATTACAGGCAAGGTTAAAGAAGGATTAAAGGTTCCAGAAGAAATAAGTTGATGCACCAGAATAAAAAGGTAAAAGATTCCACGCGGATATGACCCTATACGAGAAATGGTTTAATCGAAACCGGGATTTAACTCTTGGTTTGGATAACTTAAAAGGGTGCCCCCTTCGAGAATCGTTAGGAGGGATGAGAAGATGTCCGATATCATTTGACTTTAATAATTTAAAAACTAGTATGAGGTCGCCCCGGAGCCTCCTATCTTGCAGTGAAAAGATCTTAAGAGATTTTAAACGGTTTGGGTTACTTACATTCTTGCGCTGTCTGGGGATCTCAATGAAGCTGCGCTGTACTTTGTCTAAAGTCTTAATGTCTACCTTTAGGGAAGGGGATGTAACTTGAATACAATAATCTAAATGGAGTCTAATATATAGCTGGTAGAGTAACCGTGAACAACTCATAGGGATCTTACGAAGATTACGTTTAAAAAACTTGGTGAGTTGGAACCCCTTAGATGCAGCTATCCTGTGGTGTGAAGGTAACCCCTAAATCCTTAACTGAATTAACTCGAGTAATGGGAGATGAGTCTGGCGCTCTGAATATATTGCCTAAAGGTTTACCAGCGGAGAAGTGTTTACACTTGAAAATTTAGAGAGAGCGCATTTGCTATGGACCAATTGTAAATACTCAAAATATCTAGTTGAAGTTGTTCAGGATTAGTACTCCAAATCTTGACATCATCAACGTATAACAAGATGTCAGAACGAACAACAGCGGGTTATTAATAAAAATAATAGATAACAAAGGACCAAGGACGGACCCTTGGGGGACACCTAAAGTAATGTTAACTGCTGCGGAAGTGATATCACCTAATATTACACTTAGTTGCCGATTGGAGAGAAAATCCATCATCCAATCGAGGAGAGGCGGGCTAATCCCAAATGCTCTCAGTTTATTCAATAATGCCGAATGAAGTACTTTGTCAAATGCTTTGCAAAAATTAAAGTAGATAATGTCGATCAAATGAGAGTACTCCAGCATTCTAGTAAGACTATTAGTGAATGTTTGTATATTGGTGAGGAAGGATTTAGAGGGCATAAATCCATGCTGGACAGGGTTAATAAGGTTGTTGTCGACTATAAAATTTATTAGGTGAGACTTAATTATTTTATCCATAATTTTACTGGGAGCAGACAAGATGCTAATAGGTCTGTAGCTCTCAGCCTTAAATCTACAACCAGATTTATAAATCGGTCTAATATAAGCTAATTTCCAGACGGAAGGAACCTTGCCTTGTTTTAAAATAATTTAACATTTACCGTTTTCTAATTTTGTTTTTTTTAACTTAATTTTTACAATTATATTAATATAAAAATATAATTTAAGTAATGTTTATATAAATTTAAAAAATAACAAATGAGAATTATTCTTGTTATTTTGTGGCGGGAGTTACGCCAAATTTGCGTTACTTTAAACTCAAGTTTCATGATTTAACGTGTTCAACAGTTACAATTAATTTATTATCTAAGATGCGTTTTAGGCGTAACATTCGGCGTTATATAACTAATATTATTAGTTTTGCGAACTCTCACGGTCGTAATGTTATTCGTGATAGATCTGAAGAATTTTACGGTTAGTGTAATAGGCGACCTATTTTAAGCCTAATTTTTGATACTTTATATATTTGGTTTTTTGTTGTTGTTACGCTTGGTTTTATTTTTAAAATTGTATTATGGTTTTTTATAACTTATTTTAAATGTTGATTATTTTTACACGTTCAATTCTTGAATCTGCACAAGATTAAACAAAGTATATTGATTTATTATTTTCTTTGTTGCTATTATACATTAAGATGTTTTTCAGTTTTAATTTTTAAATTGAATTTTTTGTATAATACTCATTTGTTTAATTCTTAATAGTAAAGGTATCTTGTATTATTTTGTGAAAATTAGAGTAATTGTTTAATACAATATTTATCTATTTAGTTTATACAAATGTGAATAGTTATAATAACACAAATGTTTGTATTGATGTTTGATAGATTATAATTACAATTACATTATAGGTATTTTTTAGGTTGAAGATTGTTTTTTTTTTAGTATATTTTGTTATGCACAATACTACAAATTACTTTGCAATATTGTTAATTTCATATAAAGTTTAAAACATGTCTAGTGCAAGCGATTTTAAACCCGCATTTTTAATGCATATTTTTATATGTACTTTTAACAAAGATATATATATATATACATATATATATATATATATATATATATATATATATATACATATAAATTTTTGAAAATGTGATTATTTAAGTAATGTGTTTGGACCTTTGGAGAAAATTAGTTTCTTTTTTTAATGGTATAAAATTGTTTTTTATTTTGATAGTATTAATGTTAGCAGTAATTTTTTGTTAGATTATTTTTTAAGTTTATTAACTTTTTTAATGAATTTTAGTGTGCAAATTAACTTTTCTATTTTGATTTTGATTGCTAAATAACAATTATTTTAATATTATTTGTTACGTAAAAAGGACAATTTATGATTTACATTATCTGTCAAGTTATGTTTAAAGTTTTGATTTAATTATCTATTTTTCAGTTTTTGTTGCAGAATTTTATATTATTTAAATAAAATTAACCCGTTTTTTTATTTTTGGTTTTTGTCAGCTTATGTTAATTAAAATATTTGGAATAATATATTACACAATTTTTGAAATTGTATTTTAGCTGATAAAGTTACCCCTGAACTTTCCGATTTAATGCGTTCCGTATGGCAACCGATTGTTGGATATGATTATGAGATTTATGTACGTATAAAATTTTAATATTTGTATAAAAATATGATACTTATTTTTTAAAATAACTGCAATGAAATTGTGTTTGAGATTTAATGAAAGGTTGAACAATTATTTTTATGTAATTTTGGACAATTTTATTAACAGTAATACTTAAAATGTTTACTTTTAATTACTATAGCAGATTATTATACATTGAAAAATTGTATAAATGATCATGGAAGTCTGACTAAAAAACTTACTTTAGAGTTGTAATTTAACCAGTAAATAAATATTTTAGTTAATAAGATATTGTTTTTAATTAAAGGCTAATTTACCTACTTTTGAAGTTAATTTTACTTTTTATTAACTGCGTGATATTTTTTGTTATTTGGATAAAGAGTAGTTCTAAGCAGTTTGATTAAACTGTTTTACATTATAAACCGATTTTATTTTTGATAATTCAGTTTTCACATAATAAAAATTCTAGAAT
Organism: Cardicola forsteri; assembly: GCA_025895645.1. NCBI lineage: Eukaryota > Metazoa > Platyhelminthes > Trematoda > Strigeidida > Aporocotylidae > Cardicola > Cardicola forsteri. The sequence goes on along the minus strand of JAKXYG010000042.1, from coordinate 186,929 downwards.
GTATTCAAATATTTATTAATTACATTTTAAAGATGTATTATAGGTACTGCTTAATATTTATTTTATAGAGTAGCAAAGATTTGTTTTTCTAGATTATAACAACTCTACTAAGGTTTGGGTGTTTATGTAATTTGTTAATTTTTAAGGTTTACCGGTGATCTTTGTTCTGATAAAGTAGCATACTAAACAAGTCGAACGGTAGAAGTTAGACCAATTAATAATTAATCCGTTGTTCTATGCTCTGGTTTGAATAACGATTTTTATGGTTTATCTGTTTAACGTTAGGCAGCTTGTTAGTAAGATGTGTTTATTTGTGCAGCAGTTGTTGCAAACTGTTTAAAATGCTTGTAGATATTGCATCTAATAGAGAAAGTTGTGATTAGTACGTTCCTGTTTTATGCTTTACGTTATCCTTATTTTCACTTTTACCTTTAATTATTTTTTTTAAATTCTTATTTAAAAGAAAGCGTTTATCTGAACAACACTTATTATGTTTTAACCGGCCGTTCAACATTTACTTAGAGTTTGGGTTAAAATACAGTGAAAACTTATAGACAGCTGAACGTTGGAACATAGAGTTATAATTGGTTTCTTAGTTTAATGTACAGGAGTGTCCAAGGTGATTAAGGTGCTGGACTTGAACATGAATGAGAATGGAATGGAGTTTAGTTATTAGTACTAAATGCAGGCCCCTTTTCAGGGCTTCGCTAAGTAAATGATGATTTTAGTAAAACAGGTAGATTTGTTCAAAAGGTATATAAAAGACCGATTTATGTTGTTTTGTTTGCACAAACATGTCACTACTACAAATATTAATTAAAGTATTTTTGTTTTTGACATTACCGCTTTATTTGTATTTACTAAATAATATTGGAGACTCAATAGAAATTAAAAGTAACAATTGTTTTTTTACATTTATGTCCAAAATATTAAATGTTGGTCTACATTATTGATGTCATTTTGAATAATAACAGCAGTGTTATTTGATTGTGGTAACACCAAGAAAACTGCTACTATATATGTTCACATTGCTTCATGTTGGTAATTGATTAGCTGTATGCTTCATTTGCTAGATTCAGGCAACAAACTGTACGGTCACATTAATTAATGCTGTACAAAAACCTAATTTGTGTTTTTTTATCGATTTTTTTATAAACACAGTGACATTTGCACAGTATTCCAAAGTTTCTCTTCCAGTTGTATATTGATTATGTTTGCAAGAGATATTGCAATTGCAAAAGTGTATCAATGATGATAACGGCACATTGTGACACCCACGCAATTACTAATTAGAAAGTTTGAGTTCATGTTCAATGTTTAAATTATTTTTTCACGTTTTCAATTTATTTTGTGGGTTTATATATATATATATATATATATATATATATGTGTGTGTGCTTATTTACAAACATTTATTGTGAGCACATATTTTTTTGATATGTAGTCAGTGGGATCTATTGTATTGTCAATGAATACAGTCTTTGTTTTGTTTTGTGAAATCAGCAATACATTTAGAAATTGACTTCGTTAGTATTTTGTCCAACATTTACTGTTAACCATTTTTTAGGTACTAATTTTATGAAGATTGAAACCGTCGACTTATGACTTTTGAAATTGATTTTTGGGGAATTTGTAAGGTCCGTTCGCCGTGCTTTTATACCATTGTAGAAGTGTGTATATATTTTAAATAACTATAAAAGTAAACAAAACCCTTTTTCAATTATTCATCACCATTATCATCATTGGTGATAAACATCCTCCAACGGTTATTATCACCCAGAGTAGTCCAAATTACCAAGTCTTTAAAAAACATCAATTTTTACAATGTGCATTTAATGAACGATACTTGAAGTATGCTGACTTTAAATATTAATAACATCTCAAATTAAGCAACCCCCGGTGATCTCTATTAGCTGCAAACGGACGCCCATTTAAGTAATCCATTTGGACGAGGGGGCTTAGCATAAATAAAAGGACTGAGTTCGCGTGCTACAATGTACGTCTAAATTTTCCGTTGCCACCAGGTATTTTCCATCCGGATAATAGATAGGCTTCCATATCTATTCTGGCTGGATGAGTGCACAATCTTATTGTGTTAGAGATGCATGGCCAATAAATGTCAATTGTCTTACAAATATCTGGAAATGGTTGAACTATTTTATTAGTTATTAAACGGTTGCGTTCAATAGAGGATAGCGAGCGAAATCATGTGGATCTTGAACAGTTTCGCTCAAAATGAACTACTTTTTGTATATCCACCGGTTATTATTATTATTATTATTACTATCACAATTGGCATAAATACTTCATTAAAAGTAAAATCATTATTGTAGAATACAAAAATGAACTTTGGTAGAAACCAATAAAAATTAAGGTTATGCTATGATTAATAGTAATAAAAATATAAAACCCTTTTGCTTTAAAAATAAGCATAAGGCAATAAGACAACAACAACAAAGTTTCGTTGGCATTGAAGATTGAGCTTTCTTTCGGATTTCACTCAACTCTGTCATCCAGATACGTGCGATCACTTCTTTGCCGGAATGGCGTCCTCTTGTATTGTTTCCGTAACAGTATAAATTTTTGCGTTCAAACCATCCTCCTTTATCCAGACTTGGGGCTGGCTCGATTGAATCATTTTTAATCCAAACTATAATTATAAAATAAAATTAAAAAAGGGGCTTCCGTAACATCGTTATAGAAAACGTTTCGCTAAATTCCTCAAACTGCATAGCATTAAATTTAAATTATTGTAAATAGTCATAAGAGTTATGTTAAAGAAACACAATGGCAAAAAATAATTGGATCACGTAAATCTAGGTAATCTCTATGGTGAAAACACTAGAACACATGAAAGATGCAAAAATAGTTTTATTTAAAATAGTAAATAAAAAATTGTTGTAATTAACATTGATTTTACCGGAAAAATGATATGTTTGTTATTCATTTACTGTTAGTGATTAGATCTGAATTATTCACATATTGACAAGAAATGGTCAAATAAATGAGTGATTATAATTTTTATAAATGAATCAATACTTTTGATATTTCTGGCACACTTTCTAGGGTTAAAGGTCAATCACACAGTAAATGAGTGAAACTTTTATGTCGTTCCAATGTTTAATACACGTGTGTGTGTGTGCAACTTGAAAGTAATTATAGTTTGACTCATTTCTCTTTTAACTTTTTTCTGGTGCATAAAATTTTAAATGTATATTTTTTGCTTCATTTTGGTGACAAATATATTTGTAATATTGTCCAAAATGAGAATGGCGTTTTTGGATAAGAGTACATACGTGTTTTATGGTTTGACCTATTCAACTTTACCGCTTTTTCAATGTTTTACAGCCGCTATTATTATTATTATTATTTATGGTTATTGGCTTAGATACTTTAGTAGAAGTAGCTTTCAGCACACAAAAAATACGTACAATTATAAAAATACAATACGATTACCAGTATGTAACATCAGTCCAAAGATAAATTCATTCATTCATTCATTTTGATTGGTGACGTGGTCACCTCTTCATTATTTCCCAAATTTATACGACATGTAGAACGATCGATTTCGATGGCTTGACAAGCGTAGACAAACGTAGAAGAATAACAAAGTTTCTTGGCTGGTAGACGGCATCCTTGTGACGTCGCCACTGTTCGCAAAGATTGACGAGACCGCCTGATTTTTTGTCAGGGTTATCTCCCTTAGCCGAGGGCTACATATGGTATACGTATACCTTTAGATACCCTTTAAGTATCCTGGGTGTATGTTCGCACCCACCCGCCGTAGCGGAAGCCCACTTATACCGCTGTGCACTCGGACTCTGCTGTTATTAGTCTAGATGCTTGTTGGCACCTAGTCCAGGATGCACCACGTGGAGGACTAACAGTCAAGAATATCACCATCATTGGAAATTGAGACTTTATAAGCATTACTCAAATCCTCAGGATCATTAGCATCCCTAAATAAAAATAAATAAGTAAAATAAGATTAAATTACATAGGCTAAAAAACAACCTCAAAATCATCGTATATTCAAAAGTCATGTTCAATATGGACATTTGGGCGAAGCCGAACCTAGATTCGCGTTTTGTGCCGGTGGTCGAGTCGAGCACTCTATCGCTAGATCACCGCGACAAATTTCATTTGGAAGTGATGAAAACAATATTATATATATATATATATATATATATATATATGCCGGGGTGGTCTAGCGGTACAGCGCTCGAATTCGGACCTCGGTGGACATGCGGGTTCGAATCCCATCACCGGCACTAAAATGCGGGCCCACGTTTGGCTTCGCTAAAATGTCCACTGCTGAAAGATGTTTTTTGTAAAACATTCAAAGTAGCAAACATAAAATTATATATATATATATATATAGGTGGTTCGTTTGCGCAAACCGAGAAAGTCTGCCAATTTGGGCATAAGTCTGGGAGGTTATACATTTGTACCCGAATCAATCCAAGTTACGAAAGCGACGAATGATACTATTGATAATGGAGAAAATGCAGACGTTAGTTCAAAGCACAAAGAAAACGAACAAGCGAATGTGCCTGGTGAACCGCGACACTTCGTCCATCGTGTAATACCCGAAGGCTTGATTGGACAAACGGGTTTGGTAAATGTAGGGGACGAATTGCTTCAGGTTAGTTTGATACGAATTTTGGTGGTTGTTATTAAACTGTGGACACTGCACACAGATAGAAAAACACATTTGGTTTGAAAGGCGAATGAACAAACGTTCGTGGCAAAGCCACATCTTCGTTAATTCCAAATTTGTATAGCATCTCGAACAATCTCCTTCCATTGCTAACGGTTTTCGAAGGTATGTAGGGATATATCAGTCCAACCGACTTACCCATCGGTTCCAAGATGAAGTCCCGGCCAAGATAGTATGAAGATTGTCCCGAACAGCATCCGTCCAAGTACTTTTCTGACTACCTTTCCTTTTTTTCAATCGGCATTTGAACAAGCCGTGGGTTCGTTACGTAAGATTGCATCAAGATTTTTACGAAGAACGTGTCGAAACCAACACAATCTTCGTTGTCACGATACCAATCAACAAAGAACGTGTAAATGGAGGTCATTTCGAATTTGGCAGTTGGTGATCTTGTTCGTCCAATCCCCCTTGATACAAAGGATGCAAAATGGGTGTTGTGCCAAATGTGTCTGATACATCTTGCTTCAAATTTGTCAAACTTCTTGATTACTGATCCTGTAAGAGTCCAGGTTTTAGCTGCGTACAGAAATATTGTGCTAACCGATGAAGGGAAAATGTGACAAGCAAGGAGATTGGCAATAAATTATTATTGCCTCGATTAAAACTTGCACAGTGGATGGATTACTGTCAATGTACTATTCCTTTTTGATTTATCTTTTGAAAAAAGCAAAGGAATGTCTAACGTCAGACAAGTGACAGTGAAAATCAATTCAAATTTTATTTTTGGAAATGTTATATTAGTATTGTCAGATTCATTTTAATAATAAATTTACTAGGTTTTCTAGTCAACTAGGAGCACTGTGCTGCTTTTTAATCCTTATTTAGAATCATTAGCAGCGCATACCTTTAAAGTTTTACACACATGAACTTGAATCCACGCCCTATCTGGTGTCAGGCCAGCGCCTTAAACCATTGAGCTACGGGTGGATGATCCTCGACCTGTAAATTTATTATTTATAGTGAATCTGATCAATTCTAATTGCCAAGTGTCCTCAAATGCTGCTACGTTACTACCGGTTTACAAAGAGAGAACCCTTTCACTAGGACTTTACCATATAGGTCCTTGTTTATTTATCTATTGTGTAGTTTGTTTTTTTAAACAAATTCTTTAATTGATTGATTTGAATCGGTATTTTTCAAACAGCCTATTAATGCCATATCTATATACAACATTATTATGACTGATTTAAGTACAATAATAAAAACTACTTTTAACACACAACAAGAGGTGCGATTACACTGTACCCAAATAGCAGTAGGCAAAGCAAACAGCCAAAAAATACAACTTATACAGAGAAAGATTGCAAATTAAATGAATTACATACAAATTGTTGGTTTGAAAAACGGACAAAAGAATATGATTATTATCAAATTACATCTTAGTATTTGATAATATTTTATAATTGATTAAAATCAATTGTAAATCTAAGGTGGACGGGCATTGTAGCGTACAAACTCAGTCATTTTATTTATGCTAGGCCCAAACCTTGACGTTAATAGAGATTACTGGAGGGGTTTAATTTGAGGGATGTAATTAACATTTAATAGCACTATATCTCTCAAGTGTAGTTTATGAAATGCATGGTGTGAAAATTGATGCTTTGCGGGATTTTTGTATTTTGGACTAATCTGGACGATAATAACCGGCGTTGGATGGTTATCTCCGATGACGATGGTCTGTTTGAATTAAAATTTGCGCAATTTTAGTATGTACATGTGGAAGCGAACAGACAAGATTGCTAAGATAGATGCCTGTTGACACCTAGTCCAGGATGCACCACGTAGAGGATGAACAGTCAGGGATATCACTATCATTGGACTTTGTCAAGCATTACTCAGCTTCCTCACGATCATTCAGCATCCCCCAATCGTTCTAATGTTATTCATTCATTCATTCACTTTGGTTAGTGATCACGTGGTCACCTCTTCATTATTTCCCATATTTATACGACATGTAGAACGATCGATTTCGATGGCTTGACAAGCGTAGACAAACGTGGAAGAATAACAAAGTTTCTTGGCTGATAGACGGCATCCTTGTGACGTCGCCACTGTTCGCAAAGATTGACGAAGCCGCCTGATTTTTTGTCAGGGTTATCTCCCTTAGCCGAGGGCTACATATGGTATACGTATACCTTTAGATACCCTTTAAGTATCCTGGGTGTATGTTTGCACCCACCCGCCGTAGCGGAAGCCCACTTATACCGCTGTGCACTCGGACTCTGTTGTTATTAGTCTAGATGCCTAGGGGCACCTAGTCCAGGATGCACCACGTGGAGGACTAGCAGTCAGGAATATCACCATCATTGGAAATTGAGACTTTATAAGCATTACTCAAATCCTCAGGATCATTAGCATCATTCTAATGTGAATTTTAGATAAATGGTCGCCGTTTGCGTGGCCTGTCTCACTCGAATGCAATTCGATTTTTGCGCCATTTGCCTGTCTACATCGAATTGGTTATGGCCCGACCATTGTTGGATACAAACATGATGACCGATATCTACGACGACATTTTGTTGGATGTCCATGCAAGTGAAGTCAATTCGATTGCAACGAATGCTTCGGATAGCCAACTCGCATTCGACTCGAACAAAAGAAGAAGAAAATTGTCTTCGCTCTCGGTTGCCGAAAATGCCTACATCGATGTGCATGGCGATGAACCACGACATATGGTTTCCGAATGGCTCCATCAGTCCGACACGGATGTTGGTTTGCAATTTCAAGTCAATAAGTTGAATGGACGAAGAAGTTCTTTGGAATTGGAATATATGCATGCGGTCAATAGTGTAGATCAAATTTTAGTAAGTGTTAATGAATGAAGTTCGAGACGTGTATCACTATTAAGTAACTAAGACACTATTATCACAAGATATCAACCTTTATTAGGATATATTTCCTTGTTAGTAGTGTGTTAGAAGTGGAATACATACCCAAGTTTATATTGTTGATGTTTAGAATCCGGGACATTCTGGCATCCAGAAAAGTTAGAGGAGCAAATGAAAGTAAATTTAATGCAACTTGAGGTGTTTGAGAGGTTACTCGATACATTTTCTTTTCTTTTTTAATTTTGGTTAATGACGTGGGGGGTCACCTCTTCATTATTTTCCATGTTTATGCGACTTCGATGGATCGATAAGCCTAACACAAGCGTAGGAGAATAACGTCGTTACTTGGCTGATAGATGGCATCCTTATGACTGTTCGCAAAGATTGACGAGGTTGCTTGATTTTATGTTCGGGTTACCTCGCTTAGACCAACGGTTACATATAGTATACGTGTGCCTTAATATACCTTTTAAGTATCCTGGGTGTATGCTCACACTCACCCACTAGCCGAAGACCAGTGCATTCGGACCCTACTGTTATTAGTCTAGATGCCTGTGGGCATCTAGTCCAGGACGCAGCACGTAGAGGACGAACAGTCACCACCATTTGAAATTGAGACTTCATAAGCATTACTCAAGTCCTCAGGATCATTAGCATCATATGGTTATATGTAAATGTAGTCTTTATTTAACCGAACAACTCTACTTATTAAGAATGGACTAAGTTAAAAACGAATCGTGTTCATGTATTGTGTCCATCAATCTGGTCATTCAGTTGACTTGGCTGTGTTCCTACTTTCCTTTGATATTTATGCATTGCATTTGAGCGTTAATCAATTGCAGTCCGCTTCATTGTTTCACTGTTTAGTCTAAACATTTTGGTTTGATATGAACACGACGTTGTTAATTAATTATTGCATTAGCATGTACCTTCGCGCGCGCGTGTGTGTGTGTGTAGCCATCTAGTTTGTGGTGTGTTTGTGTATGTGCAAATATCAAAGTTCGCATCGTTTGAAACACGCATAGCCTTTTATGACTTGAATAAGTGTTCCAATGGTTTTACGCATAAACGAATATTGACATTACATATGTTTGGTGTAGTGCCAGTTAGTTGTGGATTTTAATTCGCTTGATCATTTAGAACGGTTAGGTTCCAATGTTAGGTTTTGCGTAATTTTTTCAAATATTATGTTTATTCAAGTGTGTAATTAACTGTTCCTTTTTTCAAATTTTGCATTCAATGTTCAACTCTACCTAGTTTATACTTTATTGGATATATTTACCTAATGTTTCGATAAACATTATCTAATACATGGTGTGTAATTTGTCATAGCGTTTCAACGTGGGTATGGGTACTACCAACATTATTGTTTGGTTGTCTAAGTCAACGTTTTTATCTGTACAAATAATTTTATTAACCAAACTGGAATTTTTTTCACTGAATACAATTGAACTTCCAAGTTGTATACTGTTCAAAATAATATGTTTAAATTGTCGACTGACATTTTGTACTGGTTATTGAATTTGTGATATTGTGACAAATTAGAATATTAAGTTATTTAGACTGTAATACTCATAATCATATTCACAATTGTAGTATCATTGCTCAATACTAATATCAGTTTTTCGGTCTTCTGAACATTAGATCACGGTTGTGTGTTTGGTCAACCGGGGTAGTCTAGCAGTACAGCGCTCGACTTGGACCTGGGTGGGCATCGGTGTTTAAATCCCAGCGCATTAAATGCGGGCCCGTGTTTGGCTTGGCCAAAATTTCCACAGCTGGAAGATGCGTTTCCCTTCAAAACATTTAAAGTACTAATCATAAAAATTGTAAAAAATTCTACAATCAAGTATGACGCTAACAATGCAACTCGCGTTACAAAGTATCCATTAAAATACAAATAGTGTTTTTAAATCAAACAACAACAAAAGTTAGTGCTAAAGCCACATCTTCATTAGTTCCAAGTTCGCATAGCATCATGATTCATCCCTTTCCATTGGTCACGATTTTCGGAGACGTGTAGGGATATGTTAGTCCAACCGACTTAGCCATTGTTTTCAAGATATAAAGTCCCGGTCAAGATAGTATGAAGATCGTCCCGAACAGCATCCGTCCAAATACACTTTGTGACCACCTTTTCTCTCGTTGGACAAGCCAGGGTTACGATATATGAGATTGTATCAGGATTTCTACGAAGAACGTGTCCAAACCAGCGCAATCTTCGTTGCCGCAATACCGATAGTGGAAGAACATGAAATTGGAGGTCATCTCGAATTTGGCGGTTGCTGGTTCTTTTTTGGAGGATGCAAAATGGGTGTTGTGTCAAATGTATCTGATACGTCTTGCTTCAATTTTGTCAAGCTTCGTCATCTCTGACCCTGTAAAAGTCCAGGTTTCAGCTGCATACAGAAGCACTGTGCGAACTATTTAATTATTTGCAAATTAGAAAGTGTTGTTGTTTTGCGTTTCTATCTGTAAATTGAAAAGTAGAGACTGTTTGTGTACCAATGAGTGACGTGATGAATTGTTAGAGAACAATTATTGTTCTTTTGACTTCTGTTTATATGAGTAATACGTTGAGAAGACAAGTTTTGGAAGGGTACAAGCTTTTGTGAGATTTCTGTAGAATTTTAGCAATTTTTCATTTCTAGACTGAACTATGTCGGGTTCGACATTTTGTACCTTACCTCCTTGAGAGAGAGAGAGAGAGAGAGTCTTGTTGGAGAAAGTGATGGATTGATTTGGTTTGATTGAAATATATGCATGCGCAATTTGCTTATTGTTTTAAAAAGCACTATTTCCTTCCATTTAGTCTTCCAAACCTGAAACACCCGATCGTTCACTTCGTAATGACGCAGCATCCATCAAACCTTTGGCTTCTATACACGACCACAGGATGATGATGATGCAAGGTCATAATTATTCGACTGGAACGCTGCCGTCAAATACGAAATTGACATGTTCCAATCAATCAGTCATTCCATTGCCAAAGAATTCAACTCCGCAGTCGACAATTCATCGATCGCATACAATGCCCCACAGTCAAATGTTTGGGTACAAAAAACATACAATCGATCCGCGCTACGGTTCGAAACGTCCTCGGTGGTCTTCCATTCCGTTTGTTATCGAACTGACCAAATCCAGCGATGGTTTTGGATTTAGCATATCTGAATATGAGGTAAGGATTGTTCCCCCCCCCAATATAGTGCATTATTTTTTCTGTTTTTATTGGACAGTGGTTGGTCGAGTTATTCATTTTAATGTTGTCTGGTTGTCAAAATGTAACTAGAAAATGGCATTCAACTGAAAGTTCTTTACTTTGATTCATTCATTCATTCATTTTGATTGGTGACGTGGTCACCTCTTCATTATTTCCCATATTTATACGACATGTAGAACGATCGATTTTGATGTATTTGGACAAGCGTAGACAAACGTGAAGAATAACAAATTTCTTTAGCTAGATGGTATCCTTGTGACGTCGCCACTGTTCGCAAGAATTGACGAGGCCGCCTGATTTTTTGTAAGGGTTATCTCCCTTAGGCCAAGAGCTACATATGGTATACGTATACCTTTAGATACCTTTTGCTACCCTGCGTATGTTCGCACCCACCCGCCGTAGCGGAGGCCCAGTTATACCGCTATGCACTCGGACCCTGCTGTTATTATTAGTCTAGATGCCTAGGGGCACCTAGTCCAGGATGCACCACGTGGAGGACCAACAGTCAGGAATATCACCATCATTGGAAATTGACTTTATAAGCATTACCAAATCCTCAGATCATTACATCCCAGCCTATTTAAAATGTATAGAATACAGTCAGCAATACCAGTAATGTAATGTTTGAAATAGTGGTATGTATTTGCAGTTACCTATGAACGTTTTCGTTGAAAGTTTGGTAACTGTCAAAAAGTGTGCAATACTATTAACCCAATGGTTGGCTTTGAATTCTAAACTGGGTTTTGATATTTTTGTCAAACTTGTTCACATTCTCCAATTGATGGGGTGATTATATAAGCTAGTAATCGATTTGCATTTGAAATATTGATCACACATTGTTAACATTGATAAACGCCATGAAATAGATCATTTCAACGCTACTGTGAATCATTTTGTCAGTTGTCAGACTGTCCAACTTGAACGAAAAGCATCAAATATCCTTTGGTTACCATGATAAAGGCTATGACTAACATGTGCTGGGGGTGGTCTAGCAGTACAGCGCTCGATTTGGACCTTCGTGGCCATCGGGGTTTAAATCCCACCACCGACCACACTAAAGTGCGGCCCCATGCGTTAGGCTTCGCTAAAATATCCACTGCTGAAAGATGCGTTTCTCGTCAAAACATTCAAAGTAATCAACATTAAAAGAATAATTCTTAGGATTAACAAAATATACAAGCTTGTGTGTCGCTACAAGTTTATCGGCATTGATCCGGTTAGTGGTGGCAAAGCAACGTACAATTGTCAAGAAAAATGAAACTCTTACTTGGCCCAGAATGAGGTGTGACACTAATCAATTTTGTTAAAATCGCACGTGTAGAAAAAGCGTCGGGTCAATTATGCAAAACGAATGGTATTATTAGTTAGCTATCGACCAATTAAATGCAACATGCATTTTGTTTATCCAGGAGCTGACTGTTGTTGATCTCGAGAATGATCGCAGTTCAATCAGTCACAAGGCGTTTAGCTTGACACGTCGTTCGCTCAGTGGTGGCACTTTTGACAGTCGCTCTTCGACACGCAAGTACCGCGATCAATCGGCCGACGTTTCTCCAATGCGCACACGACGATCTACACCGATGAAAATGTCCAAATTGAAGCGCAATTCATCGTGGTCCAGTCATTCCAAACCGTCCAAATCGAAACAATGTTTGATTTTAATTGACAGTCTTGTTCCCGATGGTACAGCTCAAATCGACGGTCGCATTTCAGTGGGCGATCGGCTTCTTTTCGTCAACGACCGCAACTTGTTTCGCGCTACTTTGCACGAAGCTGTCGATGCGTTGCAGGCCATTCCAAACGGGCCGTGTATGATTGGTTTGGGCAAAATCCAACTGGAAACGAATTTGTCCAGTCAGGCGACGAAAATGACCAACTGGGATGCCGATCCCATTTACATGCCCGTACTCAGTCCGGCATCGTCGACTGCGTGCAATACGCTGGATGATCGCACGAGAACAAGGCGACTGGCATTGGCGATGCAACGTTCGGGCTCGTGCACCGCGGATTTCGTCGATAGAGGGTATCAAACGACGGACGACAATAAATTGGTAAGTGGACCGGTTTTAATGGGCAAATAAACATTGACGAGGCCGCTTGATTTTTTGTCAGAGTTATCTCAACAGCTGTATATGGTATAAGTATGCCTTTAAGATACCTTTTAAGTATCATGGGTATACAACCGCACCTCCCGCTGTAACTGAAGCCCAGTTATACCGCCAGCACTCGATCCCTCGCTGTTATTGGTCTAGATGACTGTTGGCACCTAGTCCTGAAGGTAATTTTATAAATACAAGTTCCTGAATGACGGGTTTCTTGAACACATACAATATTAACATTATGACGGTTAGACTCAGCAGCAACACAAGCTTGCGCAGCCAGTGTCGACAATGAGCGCACGTTCCATGAGCCAACGTTAAGCGGACATTTTGGTCTTAACGGGCAAATCCTAGATTTAATAACCGGTGCATTATCGCGAGTCACATTCTGCCTTGTTTGAGCTCTGATAATGGTGATTTGTTTTTGAATTTTGTCATCAGTATCTGCTCTGTTGACCATGGCCTTTAATTGATTTTTGTGAGAGTTTCGACTGCGAGTATATAGACCAGTTAGCCGCAACCAGCCATCCTGGTGAGAAGTCAAGCAATTTTTAAACTACTTTTTCTAGACCCCTCTCCGGGTGGAGCAAACAGTGCTGTCTCTAAATAGGGCTGCTTGGTGGTAATACTCAGGGTGACACCGATAACCGTTATTGCCTTCTTGTCAACGCGTTAACGACCTTAACGCCTGAGTATCCGGCTGTTTATTTGGCACAGCCTTATTCACAGCTAACCTTTTTTGCTATAGGTCATTCCACTATCCGCTACCTGTGGACGCGTTAAGTAGGGGTCGGTCTCCCCCCTTAGGGTAAGTGGACAACGATTATTGTGACCTTTTTTTTACTATCACGGTGATTTTTGGCAATTTGTCTTATATTTAGGTTTGGGCAAGATGCATTACTAAATGTTGCGATAAAAATACTACTGGTTAAGTGATTAACATAATTTGCTATATAATGGTTATTTTATAATTTTTACAGTAGTTAAAGGTAAGTTTGTACAAAGTTCACTGTACCTTATTTTGGCACGCAATATATAAATCTTTTCAAATCAGCTTTCTATTAACAAAGTGTCTTCAATTTTATTATTATAAAATATACTTTTAACATTTTCTTTGAATAGTAGAAATTCGATCAAATTATTTGTGATTAAAAGGTTACAACATAAAAATTTTTTTGCTCCTTACCAGCAAATAAACTCGACGTGGTGTCATCTCTTCATTATTTTCCATATTTGCACGGCAAATAAAACAATCGAATTCGATGGCTTGATAAGCATAACAACAACGTAGAAGAATAACGAAGTTACTTGGCTGGTAGACAGCATCCTTGTGACATCGTCACTGCTCGCAAAGATTGACGAGGTTATCTGATTTTTTGTCACGATTACCTTCCTTAGTCCAAGGGCTACATATGAGAAATCTTTTAAGGGCACTGGGCTTGCACCCACCCGCCGAAGCGGTAGCCCTGTTGTTACTAGTTTAGCTGCCTGTGTGCACCTAGTCCAGGATGCACCACGTGGAGGACAAACAGTTAGGAATATCATCATCACTGGAAATTGAGACTGTTAATTATTACTCAAATCCTCAGGATCATTTAGCATCCCAATAAATATTATATTTTATAATTTAAAAAACGAATGTTTTTTTACTGTTTTTGAGTTGAACAATAATTTTTTAACAGACGAAAAAAATGATTTTTATATTTTTCATAAAAAATTTAGCATATTTTTGAAAACATCAATGTAATTCTAAAATTGTTTTTGTAAGATGTACTGCATTTTGATTTTTAATATTTATGCAAATATTAATTTTTAACTTAACTTTCGTAAAGTTGTTGTTAACATATGACAAACATATTTTAAAAATTGTTTATTTATTTAATCGAAAATTAATTAATTAATTTTTTACATAAATTATTTTTTCTAAATTTTAAATTCAAATTTTTATTATGGGATAACACAGCATTAAATTTTGTGTTGTATAAATGTAAGATTAGAGTATGAAAGTATTTTTTATGGAATGATTTTAAGCGTTGAGTGATTCCGTTTATGTGGGTTTTGTTTTCAAAATGTGATTTTTTCAATAACGACATTTTCGAATAAATCTTTCTAGGTAAATATAAAGTAACTTTTAAGTATTTTACATTAATTTTTAAAGGGTCGTATATATATATATATGTATGTTAAACGTTATACAAAAGCCTTTTGCTTTAAAAATAAGCATGAGGCAATAAGACAACAATTACAGCAAAACAACAACAAAGTCTCGTTGGCATTGAAGATTCTGCGCAATCGAAGATTGAGCTTCCTTTCGGCTTTCACTCAACCCTGTCATCTGTTTACCGGAATGGCGTCCTCTTGATTGTTTCCGTAGCAGTATAATTTTTATACAGAGGCCAGGTTGCTAACCTTGCGCGCTCAATCCCTCCTCCTTTATCCAGGCTTGGGACTGGCTAGATTGAATCATTTCTAATCCAAACTAGGTGGAGTTTGTATATATATATATATACAAGTGCTCATATTTTTGTATGGTGTTTACTACCCATGATCATAATGATACTGCTTCCTCTCTACTTTTATTTAATACATCCTGCATTGAAGCTAGAAAAGTAAAGTTTGAGTATAGAGTTATCTATATACCATTTATATTCATATAACTGAAGAAGTTCTTCTAAAGGAAAATCAGGTAATTTGTCCGTCTTGATAAACAGTGACACCGTTTTGAAGAAGGCTGTTTTTCAGTCCATACATTTCTTACCTTTGTTGAACGTAATAATAATTATTATTATTTTAAAATTCAAATAAAAAAAGTAGCTTACTGTTATATTTTTTCTCCAATTTTCATCTCAATCCATGATGAAATAATCAACCAATCGGTTTGTTTTCACCCACTGCCTATCTAATATTAATGTTGTACGTGCATGTTTATGTCTGTGTGTGTGTGTGTATAAAGCCTTCTTTACAATACGATCTTGTATGCAACTCATCTGCTCAAAAGCTTTTCTATTCAGCTGTCTTGAAACAACTGTCTAATCATTCTTGTCCATCTTTGTCCCAACATCGCTGTGATGACTCTTTGACCAGCCGTCGTCTTTCTCCCACCTCCCGACCATCCGACAGCCATTATTCGTCGTCGAATGATCACTTAAGTTGTTTGGCCAACAATTTGGTGCACCAAGTATTGCTCGACTCGTTAATGAAGCTGGGCCACAACGACGAGACGTCGTGTAGCCACGCCACCGTTCCGCAGCACTTGCATCGTTCTACCTCATCGATCAATGAATTGTTGACCAACAACGATCAATCCTCATTGTCCTACTTTTCTTGTGTTTCGACGTGCAACACTTCGCCCAGATTGGTGGGTCTGTCACACAGTCGTGTCGATGACGCAGCTGACATCGTACTTTGTGCAAAACAGGACGATGGCGTGGTTGATGATGATGATGATGATGAGGCGGACAGTACTGAATGTGTTTTGTCTACCAACTCGACCGTTTCCTATCTAAAATCGATGATTTCATTGGCGTCAATTGGATCGGAACTTGATTCGCCTGAGTCGATCAATGCCAATGACGTGGATGGAGATGACGACGAAAGTGACTTGATTGACAACGATGCAATGAAGCATTTTTGTTCCAGTATAACCAGTCATCACGTGTCTTCCATGGCGTCGGCAACGTTTGACATCGATTGTTCCCATCGCCTGTCGAATGGTGATGATCATCATCAGGTTTGTCGGCGGGGGTTGGGCGTGGAGGTATATGGTAGTTGTTTGTTGCATGGCGCTTACGAGTGAATGGGTGTTGATCAATATTTTCCACCGTGTACCATCTATCAGTCTAGTTGTCAACAATGCCATTGTGATTAGGGCATGGTACTTTACACAAATTAATATTGTTGCATTTCAAGAAAATGCAAATAGGCGTTTGTGCTCTATTGTAAACTTTTCCAAGTTCGTAATTTGAACATGCAGTGTTTATTTTGAATGTGCTTTTTTTTGTCGCATACTTTCTGTGATTGTATCTTTTCTAATTTTAATTATGCATGCGTATGTACACACGAGAATCACGTGATTCTTGTTTGTTGTGTGCAAAATTGTTGCTAATTTGGACTTGTAGTTGTGAGTGGAATGAAATTAAGTTAGTAGTGTATTATTGTTGTCATTGTTGTGGATCTTAATATAACGATTTTGTGAGTATATTTTTATCCATGCTATGCCTAAATTTTAATACGTTTGTTTTTCCTCTCTTTTTTTTAATTCAATGTTCGTCCTATTCAACTGCTTTTGACGGGATTACGACTGACCAGAGTTTATTCAGTGCCAATCCTACCGAAGATTGTGTAAGTATTTGTGTATTGATGAAATTTATGCTTAATAGAAGCAAGGTACAACTTAAGTGAATCAGGGTAGAGTAATCAAAATGTTCATGATAAAGTGACATACATTTTGCTGGGATTCTGAGGATTATAGTCTCAATTTTCAATTATGGTGCTATTCCTGACTGTTCATCCTCCACGTGGTACATCCTGGACTAGGTGCCCTTAGGCATCTAGACTAATAACAGCAGGGTCCGAGTGCACAGCGGTATAACTGAGCTATCGCTTCGGCGGGTGGGTGCAAGCATACACCCAGGGTACTTAAAAGATAAAGGTATACGTCTATTATATGTAGCCCTTGGGCTAAGGGAGATAACCCTGACAAAAAATCGGGCGGTCTTGTCCATTTTTGCGAACAGTGGCGACGTCACTTTGTTATTCTTCTACGTTGTTGGTGCACTTATCAAGCCATCGAAGTCGATTGTTCTATATACCGTGCAAATATAGAAAATAATGAAGAGATGATTACGTGATCACCGACCAAAATGAAATATATTTAGCTCTTTGTTGGATTTGTGTTCGATATCAAAATCGAAACTTCTATCCGCTTAATTCCGTATCAGCTCTTCGATGATGTGTGCCATGCGTTTCTATTGGACATATAACAACGGCCAATGCATTTTATTTCTTCTTCATTGCAACTCGTATTGTTGTGTCATGCTTGAAAGATCTGGGATGCTAATGATCCCGGAGGATTTGAGTAATGCTATAAAGTCCAATTTAAATGATGGTGATATCTGATTGTTAGTCCTCCATGGTGCATCCTGAACTAGTTAAACAGTAAGCATTCAGATCAATTACAGCAGTTTCCGAGTGCACAGCTGTAGTTAACTGCTTTCATACTTATGAAGGGTGGGTGCGAACACAATCTAGGATACTTTAAAAGGTATCTAAAGGTATACGTATATCATATGTACCCCTTGGGCTAAGGGAAATAACCCCGATAAAAAATCAGGCGGTTTCGTTAATTTTTGCGAACAGTGGCGATGTCACAAGGATGCCGTCTACCAGCCAAGAAACTTTGTTATTCTTCGACGTTTGTTACGCTTATCAAGCCATCGAAATCGATCGTTTGCTATGTCGTAAAAATATGGGAACTAATGAAGAGATGACGCCACGTCACCAATCAAAATGAAAATGAAAGTTACACTTCGACTGGCGGTACAACTTTTGACGCGTACGTTAAATCATCCCCCATCACCGCTACTAGGCTTCACTGTAATGCCCACTTGCTGATAACACCAATGTCTCCCGTCAAAAAGTTGGAGTAGCACTTTCCCAAATAGGCTTTTATTTAGTTATAACTTTTGGTTTTTTGTGCACAGCCTTGTAAGTTCAATTACGATCAGGTTTTTTTTGTATTATGTGTCGAATAATGAACATTCTGTCAACCATTGATTATAAGTAACGTTTTCCACTATGGAAGCTTTTGTTTGCCAAATTTTTATTATAATAATATTTAAATGATTGGTACGAGAAAAAATTATACTTTCATATTACCAAATCGATGCAGCTTCAATTTCAATTTGTTGGATGTAATTTCTGCTTAATTTTTTCAAATTTCAGATATTATTCATCCACTCACTGCTATTTGATCACAGTTTTGTTTATGTGCTGTTTCTAATATATATATATATATATATATATATATGTATTGTAATTCATTTGGAGTATGTATATTTACTGCGTATGAATTGTATATTGAGGGCTTTGCTCAACACAATGTTTTTTGCTTTACATGAGGTGATTGCATTACATTTAATAATTTAAATTTCTAGCTAGATGTTAAAAAATAGGCAACCAATTTTGTTAGTATTTGAACGCAACAAGTTTTTACATTTTGTTTTTACAACATCATGAAATAGGTTTAAAATGACGCAAAGTTTTACATTTCATTTTTTTCTATATCTCAACCATAAGTTGGTGGCAGATGCCCCCTCTCGATTAATTCCAAGTTTGAACAACTTCTCGAAGAGTTTGTCGGATGCGAATTGAACTTGGCTAGAAGACCGCTTTCTTTGAGACGACGCCAGTGTTCACTGGAATTGATGAGGCGATCTTCTTTAAGTTTGACGCCAGTTGACGAATCCATAGACTTAACCGGATAAATATAGTAAATAGATATCTTAAAATGCCTTTTAAGCATCACGGGTGTATGTTAGCATCTATTCACTGGACGGGAATCCAATGAAAGCCAAGTTATACCGCTGTGTACTCTAGTCTAGATGACACCGAGGTCAAGGATGCATCACGTGGATGATGAACAGTCAGGAATATCACCATTATTGGAAATTGGGACTTTATAAGCACTACTCAAATCGTCAGGATCATTAGCATCCCGTGTGTGTCCGAACGTGAACCTTTCAATAATTTTGTTCGTAGTTTTTTTTAATGATTTTTAACTGAATTATATGGGAGCTTATCTGAAGTTTAAACTGACTGTTTCCTTTGCCAATTCATTTATCGTTAGATGGATGGGGTAGGATCCTGGAATTAGCGCCTCATTGAGGTCTGATTGTTTATCAATATATATCTAATATTGGATAGTTATTGCCAAAATGAAAAGTGACGGTGATGTTGTGGAGGTACCGCTTACCGATGTAGCAGCACTATTCCAACACTTGTTGTTGTTGTTGTTGTTGTTCTATCGTGATACTTTCCATGTTCACAATTTCGAAAACAAAACGATACGCCGTGTTGAATACAGGTTGTGCTTCATGTAATCAAATGTATTAATGACTTGATCGACAATAATAATAATAATATATTTCTACATGTGTTTATTTGTTCCCAGTCATTGGATTTCGATTCGCCGCCGTTAAGATGTCCCAATCCCGAGCTACACGCACACACTTTGCCACAAATTCCTCCTGTCGATCCATCCAAAGAAAAATCCCTAGTTTTGGAACGAAACAAAACGCCTTTGGGTAGGTGATTTGTGACAATTTTGAATATTTCACCTTGTCTTGCCACACATGCCGACTGGAAGAAGATGAAAGATGGTCACAAAACGCACTTGGGACGATCTTCATACTGTCTTGATCGAGACTTTATCTTGGAAACAATGGCTAAGTCGGTTGGACTGATATATCCCTACACGCCTCCGAAAATCGTGACCAATGGAAAGGGATTGTTCGAGATACTATGCGAACGTGGAACTAATGAAGATGTGACTTTGCCACTAACTTTTGTTGTTGTTATTGTTATTGTCATTTCCACTTATGTATGACATTTGCAGTTGATCTCAATTGGCTGTTTTTAAAGCAAAGGAGACAGTGCATATACAACATGATATAACGTTTGAAGGCACCATCTTTCTGGCGGTGTTAATGTCTGTAAAGTTTCACCAAATCATTTGGTCTAGGTTACACCTAATTGACTACAAAAGGTATTGGACATATTATACAATATTTGTTATTATTTTTTATTTATGTTTGCTACTTTAAATGTTTTACGGGAAACGTGGAACATTTGCGCAAATTACCGAACGTAGGCTCGCATTTAGTGCTGGTAATGGGATTCGAACCCAAGTCTAAATTAAGCGTTATACTGCTAAACTACCCCATACCTCGAGAATATACTTGTACTCATTTGTGCCCTTGGTCTCTGTCTACAAGTGAGCACGTGTTGAATTATGAAAATATGACTATCATCGTCAATGGAATGGGGGAGATGCTGTAGTGTTTGTGTTTATGACCATTTCCGAAAGTTTGGCAATTTAGAATCACTTGTCAACAATTTTCTACATTTTGTGTCATCTTGAATGAAAAAGGGATAGCGTTTTGATTAGATAACAATTATTTCTTCAACTTGTTTTTACAGGATTATAGATCGACATTTGTGTTTTAAAACAAATCCTATTGTTTGTTACAATTAATTTGAATAATTATATCGGTAAATGGGAGTTGTACTTGTATATTATATCGAAAGTTTGAATTTTTAAATAAGATGGTTTAGGTGACAATCAATAGAGTAGTTTAATTTTATTCCCTGTAACAACGTTTGGCTTGGCTTGTATACAAACAGTCGCCTCTTCGTCAATTCCAAGTTTGAATAACTTCTCGAATTCCTATACGACAAGGTTGTCGGATGAGATTTGAACTTGGACAGAGAAATGAAGTTACTCGACGAGAAGACTGCTCTTTCTTGTGTTTGACGGATTCACAAGCCTAATCGGCTGCCTATGGTAAATAGTTACCTTGAGATACTTTTTAAGCATCTTGGGTGTATGCTAGTACCCATTCACTGAACGGGAATCCAGTGAAAGTCCAGTTATACCGCTGTGTATTTGGTCCCTTCTGTTATTAGTTTAGATATCCGTTGACACCTAGTCCAGGATGCACCAAGAATATCACCACTATTTGAAATTGAGATTTTATAAGCATTACTCAAATCCTCAGGATTATTAGCATCCCATATATATAAAGTATTATCTAAGCTATTTATTAATAAGTGTTAGATAGGTGTAAGATGTCTAAGAGCTACATATATTTAAATACCATAGTAGGTCAACATAGGAGTCATTTATGTCACTATCGTTATATATAATAACATTATATATATATGGATAATGTTTGTACTTTTTAGCAAACTCCAGTTGTTGTAATCTATGGGCACGACTAAGTGGAGGTATCTTAAAACAGCCTCTTTAAAAATGAAACCTTCAGATTTCAACCTCCTTCCTACAATTGAATATGAACAATCTTCTAAGTATTGTTTTTTTATTTATTTTACATTCATCGTTCGGTGTTTCTTAAGCTGTGTAATTATAAACTGGTCATCTTGTTTGCTTGTTGAACGTTTTCTTCCAATTGTGGGTGATTGAGAGCTTGCTCTATTGTTCAAAATGTTGTATACAGTTGAAACATCCACTTTCATGCATTCGGCAATTATTTTAACTTTTGTGCCCCTTTTATAAAAATTTGACCTAATTCATAATCATGGGAAGACAAATAACGACGCTGAGCTGATTTAAGCATAAGTATTAGGTGCGCGGAAACGAAACCTTTTTATCAAAAAAATTGTTATTGTAAAAATATACAATCATTTATTGTAAAAATAAAAAAAGATTAATTGGAATGACATACACTACCTACTCTATATATATATATTCAGAAATTCACAGTCATAGGTTAATGTTTAAACCTGAATTGTAAATAAGTGGATTAGGCATTACAGTGAAATGTTTCAAAATTATTATTTATTTGTACTTTTGGGATGCATTTTAAATTATCGTATACATTTGCAACACAAATAATATTGACTTTCAATATAGTAAAATGTGGTTAATGATCAATGGGGCTTTTCTTCCAAGAAAGAATGTTGAATTAGTGTATATTACTATAATTTGGAATTTCATTCTGATTTGGCACCATTTGTGGTTACATAACATAACATATGAAACGAAACAGTTCCACAAACTGTATAACCTCTTTGACAAAAGTTGGTTTGACTGATCCAATTATTTTATCTAACAGTTTACTAATGCTTTTCAATCAAATTTTAACAATTTTCATACTTTTTTCATGACGTTTGTGTTTTTTTTGCAATTTTTAATTAACTTATAATTGACATTTTCCATCATTTTCAATTTATTAATTATATATCTATATATACATACATACATACATACATACATATATATATATATATATGTAATACAAAACCCTTTTGCTTTAAAAATAAGCATGGGGTAATAAGACAACAATTACAACAAAACAACATCAATAACAAAGTCTTGTTGGCACTGAAGATTCTGCAAATCGAAGCTTGATCTTCCCTTCGGCTTTCACTTAACCCTGTCATCTGTGTAACTCTGTCATCCAGATACGTGCGATCACTTGTTTGTCGTTGTTTGCCTGTATGGTGTCCTCTTGTATTGTTTCCGTAGCAGTATAATTTTTTACAGAGGCCAGGTTGCTAACCTTGCGCGCACAAACCCTCTTCCTTTATCCATGCTTGGGACTGGTTAGATTGAATTATTTCTGATCCAAACTAGGCGGAGTTTATATATATATATATATATATATATATATATATATATATATATAATTACATAGAAATACGTTTTGTAACAGCTAATTTACATTTTACTTGTAATAAACTGCAGTGTTTATTTTTGATGTTGGTTTTGATGCAACCCCATTGTTTATGAATTCCTCCAAAGTCGTGTCGAGGGAGGATTAGATCATGGAGTTATCAATGATTATTGATGAAATAAAAAAGTGCGTTGTGTTGTAAAATGAATTGACTAGCAGTTGTGATGATCGAAAACTTGGGAGCAAACGTTTTACAAGATAGTCAACATGTTCTATTGTAACGATTTTTGTTAATAATTTTGATTATAAAAAAGAGTAATGATTGATAATAGTTATTTTGCAAAAATAAATTCGAAAGACAGTTAATGGTATGAAAAATAACAATAATTTTTTTTTTAGTTGGTGACGTGGTCACCTCTTCATTATTTCCCATATTTATACGACATGTAGAACGATCGATCTCGATGGCTTGACAAGCGTAGACAAACGTGGAAGAATAACAAAGTTTCTTGGCTAGTAGACGGCATCCTTGTGACGTCGCCACTGTTCGCAAAGATTGACGAAGCCGCCTGATTTTTTGTCAGGGTTATCTACTTTAGGCCAAGGGCTACACGTGGTATACGTATACCTTTAGATACGTTTTAAGTATCCTGAGTGTATGTTTGCACCCACCCGCCGTAGCGGAAGCCCAGTTATACCGCTGTGCACTCGGACCCTGCTGTTATTAGTCTAGATGCCTAGGGGCACCTAGTCCAGGATGCACTACGTGGAGGACTAACAGTCAGGAATATCACCATTATTGGAAATTGAGACTTTATAAGCATTACTCAAATCCTCAGGATCATTAGCATCCCAATATTTGCAATTTCGATGAAACGAAATCCAGACAAGTGATAATTATGCTGAATTTTGACTGTATATTTTGTCATGTCAAAACTAATGTTCCATCTTTTCATGTTGATCGAATCGTCACAGGTCTCAAACTGGACGCCTTGGCATGCCACGGTCAAGATGGCTGTCGTGTCCTCCAAGTATTGTCTGGTGGTGCTTTGAACGAATTTCAAAAGGAATACGACTACGTCAATGACGAATTCATGTCCAATTTGGCCCATTCGACCGAAGTTGCTTCGACGACAGCCGCCGGATTGGATGCCAACGACTACGTGACGTCGTTGAATGGCCAGTCGATGCGCTATTTGGACAATTTGCGCGCATTTCAAATTTTGCGCAATTTGTCTCAAAACGCCAATTCGATTGAGTGCGTTGCTTGATTGTTTGTTTGTTTGGTTTCCGCTTGGTGTAGGCTCTTTGATACACACACACACAGATCTATTAGCCATTTTCATGTTCTTCAATATTGATTATGACATTTGATGAAGGGCCATTGACAGATATCATGCCAATTTCTGATTATTTATTTATTTATTTCAAAACCCTTTCGTTTTGAAAATTAAGCTTGTTCCATGTCATTGCACATTAAATTTTCGGTATTGATTTCACTTTGATTGGTGATTACGTGGTGTCACCTATTCATTATTTTCCATATTTATACGACATAGCAAACGATCGACTTCGATAGCTTGATAAGCGTAACACAAACGTAGAAGAATAGCAAAGTTTCTTGGCTGGTAGACGGCATCCTTGTAACTGCAAAACCGGTCGCAAACATTGATGAGGCGCTTGATTTTTTGTCAGAGTTATCTCAATAGCTGCATATGGTATAACTATGCCTTAAGATACCTTTTAAGTATCATGGATGTATAATCGCACCCTTCCGCTGTTTGTTTGTTCCCTTGGTTTCCGCTTGGTGTAGGCTCTTTGATACTTGTGAGATTCGAACTCGCATCTACGTTGATGTCGATTGTCGATCTGGTGCTGAATATACCTAGAGGATTCATCCAGCCAAAGGGGTTATGGATGCCCATCCATTACCCGGATTAAAAAGGAGACCAGGCGGCCAACGGAAAACTTGGACGGACATTGTAGCACGCGAATTCGGTCCTTTTATTTGCGCTAAACCCCTTCGACTAATCCGATTGCTTACCGTTTGCAGCTAATAGAGATTACCGGAGGGGTTTAATTTGGGGGATGTAATTAATATTTAAAGTCAGCATATCTCGTTCATTAAATGCACATTGTAAAAGTTGATGTTTTCGCAGACTTTTGGTAATTTGGACTATCCTGGGTGAGAATAACCGATGGGGGATCTTTATTCCCGATGATGATGAATGAATATGAAAGGGATAAACGTTTGCTTTAGTGTTGTATAATTACGCCTCTGGGACTTGTGAGATTCGATCTGGTGCTCAGTTGATAAATGGAACATGTAATTGCTCCAAATTTTCTACTGAACTCGAATTTTTCTTTTTCAATAGATTGCTTGTTAATTGTAAAATAATTCGTTTGCAATATAAATAAGATTTGTCCACTGTAAATATTTCTTTTAAGAAATTCATGGTTGATATTTTATTTCACTCATTGATTTGATTATCTAAAATAAGACATCCATCCTATGATGATGTAATTGTTGTTGGTACGTTTAATTCTACAGGTCAGTGTGTCAATTCATTTAAATGAAGATTTGTAAGGACAGCGTTGTTTTAAATTTCATTCTCGTTTTTTGTATCTTTTGTGCTTGTTAATTTGGGTTTGTCCTTAGAATGCACTCTTCAAATAATTTATACGAACCATTGCTAAGCCTTTTAAAGGTTCTCAGCACAGTGGCAGGGATAATACTATATTTGTTGATTACCAAAAAAAATATCCCTAAGATGAATTTACGTTCCAAAATACGTCTTTATACTATTGGATTTATCAATCGCTTATTGACATCGTTACTCATAAACCACTGGATGCAGAGATTGGTTCTTTTGAAGTATTGTTTAAATAAAGGCATATAATGCTGAGAATTTGTTCGTTTCAATACGTTTCAATCCAAGCGAACCGTGGGAAAATGACAAATTTGTAATGATATGGTGATGGCATTTTCAAGTACACTTTTGACATTTATGCATTTCAGCAACATACTCGAATAGAACACTCACAGATTTATTAGGCCATTTTCATGTTCTTCAATATTGATGACAGCATTTGATAAAGGGTCATTGACAGAGATCATGCCAACTTCTGTTTGATTATTTATTGTAGAACCTTTTGAAAATTAAGCTTGTTCCATGTCATTGCACATTAAATTTTCGGTATTGATTTCACTTTGGTTGGTGACGTGGGGTCACCTCTTCATTATTTTCCATATTTATACGACATAGCAAACGATCGACTTCGATGGCTTGCTAACCGTAACAACAACGCAGAAGAATAGCAAAGTTTCTTGGCTGGTTAACGGCATCCTTGTGACCGCGAAACCGGTCGCAAACATTCATGAGGCCGCTTGATTTCTTGTCAGAGTTATCTCAATAGCTGTATATGGTATAAGTATGCCTTAAGATACCTTTTAAGTATCATGGGTATACAACCGCACTCTCCCGCTGTAACTGAAGCCCAGTTATACCGCTGTGCACTCGATCCCTGCTGTTATTGGTCTAGATGACTGTTGGCACCTAGTCCTGAAGGTAATTTTATAACACAAGTTCCTGAATGACGGGTTTCTTGAACACATAGAATATTAACATTATGACGGTTAGACTCAGCAGCAACACAATCTTGCGCAGCCAGTGTCGACAATGAGCGCACGTTCCATGAGCGGACATTTAGGTTTTAATGGGCAAATCCTAGATTTAATAACCGGTGCATTGTCGCGAGTAATATTCACAGAGCAGGCAGTAGCGTCGCGAGTCACATTCTGCCTTGTTTGAGCTCTGAGGATGGTGTTTTTTAAGAATTTGGTCATCAGTATCTGCCCTATTGACCACGGCCTTTAATTGATTTTTGTGAGAGTTTCGACCGCGAGTATTTAGACCAGTTAGCCGCGGCCAGCCATCCTGGTGAGAAGACGAGCTATTTTTAAACCACCTTTTGTAGGCCCCTCTCCGAGTGGAGCAAGCAGTGTTGTCCCTAAATAGAGCTGCTTGGTGATAATACTCAGGGTGACACCGATAACCGTTGTCACCTTTTTGTCAACGCGTTAACGACTTTAACGCCTGAGTATCCGGCTGTTTATTTGGCACAGCCTTATTCACAGCTAACCTTTTTTGCTATAGGTCATTCCACTATCCGCTACCTGTGGACGCGTTAAGTAGGGGTCGGTCTCCCCCTAGTGGCACCTAGTCCATGATGTACAACATGGAGGACGAACAGTCATCATCATCAATTCTAGATTTAATAACCTGTGCATTATCGCGAGTAATATTCACAGCAGACAGTAGCGTCGCGAGTCACATTCTGCCTTGTTTGAGCTCTGAGAATGGTGTTTTTTTTAAATTTGGTCATTAGTATCTGCTTTGTTGACTACAGCATTTAATGGATTTTTGTAGTAGTTTCAACCGCCAGTTAGCCGCGGCCAGCCATTCTGGTGAGAAGAAGAGCAATTTTTAAACCACCTTTCTCGACCCCTTAATGCTTGAGTATCCGTTTGGTCCACAGCAGTTAATTTGGCACAGCCTTAGTCACAGCTAACCTTTATTGCTAAATGCGGTTGTACTATCCACCACCTGTGGACGCGCTAAGTCTCTCCCCCCAAGAAGACGAACAGTTCGAAATATCGTCATCATTAGACACTAACACTTGGCAAGCATTACTCAAGTCCTCGTGGATTATTAGCATCGGCATTGATCATTCTATATATTGTCAATTGATTGGGATGCTAATGATCCTGAGGATTTGAGTAATGCTTATAAAGTCTCAATTTCCAATGATGATGATATTCCTGACTGTTAGTCCTCCACGTGGTGCATCCTGGACTAGGTGCCCCTAGGCATCTAGACTAATAACAGCAGGGTCCGAGTGCACAGCGGTATAACTGGGCTTCCGCTACGGCGGGTGGGTGCGAACATACACCCAGGATACTTAAAAGGTATCTAAAGGTATACGTATACCATATGTAGCCCTTGGGCTAAGGGAAATAACCCTTACAAAAAATCAGGCGGCTTCGTCAATCTTTGCGAACAGTGGCGATGTCACAAGGATGGCGTCTACCAGCCAAGAAACTTTGTTATTCTTCCACGTTTGTCTACGCTTGTCAAGCCATCGAAATCGATCGTTGTACATGTCGTATAAATTTGGGAAATAATGAAGAGGTGACCACGTTACCAACCAAAATGAATGAAATGAAAAATTTGTCAATTGATCTTTTATTTAGATTTTGCTGTAATTGGAATTATGCCTTCACTTGTCTTCTTATTGTCTCTAATTATTCTCCTTTCGATTAAATTTCTTTTTGTTTGATGATAAACATATTTCGGACCCCCCGTGGCGGGAGGCTTCATCCACTTACACATCTAGGACCTAGGTTATTTTTATCATTGTTGATCAGTCAGCTGACATATAGTTATTATCGATTTGTGGGTGTTTTTATACATCATGTGTACGTCTATATTTTCTTACCTCAATAATATCGTATTTGGCATTTATGATACTTATCAGCTGAGTAAATCTAAAAGTATTTTAAAAATTAACAGTATAATGATACAATGATATTTAATAATTACTTTCACATTTGTATTAACTTTTAAATACAAATATTGTACTGTTTATATATTTAAGAGTCAATAGGATGTTAATGTTTTTATAAAGTTACAAATTCTAATCATGGCTATATTTATCAGTCAATTAGGTGCACCTTAGCACCTTGATTAACAGTAGGGACTGAAATATTAGGTGTCCTTGCAAATGTTTGTGAACACTAGCGTCGTCACAAGGATGCCGCTTATCAACCGAGGAACTTCGTTATTCTCTCAAATTGGTTGGGTTTATCAAGCCCGTACAAATGAAGAGGTGGCAGGACGTCACCGACTATTTGTAAATAAAAATGCAACACTCAATATTATTTATTATTGTTATTGTTATAGGATCAAATATTTTTCTGCATCTGATGTCGAAGCCCATCGTGTAGAGCACCTGTACAAATTATTGAATCCTTCCAAGAACGGCGTAACTCATTCCAATGAAAGGTACGTTGACGAGCTGTCTGATTTTTTGTCAGGGTTATCTCCCTTAGCCCAAGGGCTACATATGGTATACGTGTACCTTTAGATACCTTTTAAGTATCCTGGGTGTATGTTCGCACCCACCAGTTATACCGCTGTGCACTCGGACCCTGCTGTTATTAGTCTAGATGCCTAGGGGCATCTAGTCCAGGATGCACCACGTGGAGGACGAACAGTCAGGAATATCATTGGAAATTGAGACTTTATAAGCATTACTCAAATCCTCAGGATCATTAGCATCCCTTAATAATTTAAAGGATTGTCTTAAAGTAGATTCTCTTGTAGAAAGACAACTAAAAGATAATTAAAAAGTATATATATATACCACGATTGTCCAGTGTGGAAAATGGCAATAATAATAATATAAATTGGTGACAAAGCCACTTCTTTATTAATTCCAAGATCGCATAGCATCTTGGATAATTCCTCTTCCACTGTTCACGGTTTTCGGAGGCGAGTAGAGATATGTCGGTCCAACGACTTTGCCATTGTTGCCAGGATGAAGTCCCGGCCAAAATAGCATAAAAATTGTCCCCAACATCATCCATCCGAGTAGGTCATGTAACCACTTTTCCTTTTCTTCCAATCGGCATTTGGACAAGTCAAAGTTGGAGTATGTTTCAAGACTTTTACGAAGAACGTGTCCAAACCAGCCCAATCTTCGTTGTCGCGATCCCGATGAAGGAAGAACGTGCATTTGGAGGTTGTCTCGAATCTGGCAGTTGCCAATTTTTTTCGTCCAATCCCCCTTGATACGAATAATGTAAAATGGGTGTTGTGCCAAATGTATCTAATATATCTTGCCACACATTTGTTGAACTTTATGATCTTTAACGTTTTTGATGCCTACTGAAGCACTGTACGAAGCATTGAAGAGAAAATGTTCATCTTTGTCTTTGGATTGATGTTATTCTGTGCTCATTTTTAATTTTTGTTTCATACTTTAATTAATCGTATTTTAGTTCACCCAGAATCCTTTATCCAATTATTCATTCACCGAATTGGTCGCCTTCTGTTGAAATTATTCTCCATCGTGCGGACTATAGTCAACCTTGGGGAATTGTAATGTCTAGTAGGTTGACTTGTTTATTATCGATCTTTTCGGGTTATTTTTACACGTTTTGAAATGCAATGTTGACACGCCTTCCGTCAAACAGGGTTTTTTTCACACCTATTTCTATTTAAATGTGTTGGAATTGCCAATTGTTTTTGAGTATTGACATAAATCTCAATTTCCAATAATGGTAATATGCCGGGGTGGTCTCGAGCGGTACATCGCTCGAATTTGGACCTTGGTGGGCATCCGGGTTTAAATCCCAGTAAAATGCCGGCCTACGCGTTCGGCTTCGCTAAAATATCCACTACTGAAAGTAGCAAACATGAAATAAATAATAAATATCTGATTTTGCATTTTAAATCGTGCATCTTGGACTCCTATTAATACAAATTAGGAATCAAGCGCACATTAGTACAATTGGGCTTCCGCCTTGGTATGGTTGCCGTTACACACTTACGATACATAAGAAATATCTTAAGGTATACGCATGGTCAAGGGATACCGGTTATCAGCCAATAAACAATACTGATTACGCTTAGGACGATGCTGTTGGGATATTAATGATCCTCGGGAGTTGGGTAATGCTTACAGTCTCAATTTCCATTGATGGTGATATTCCTGACTGTTGATCCTCCACGTGGTGCATCCTGGACTAGGTGTCAGCAGGCATCTAAAGTAATAACTGCAGGGACCGGATGTACAGCAGTCTAACTAGTCCCGTTTAATGAATGGGTGCTAGCATACAGCCGAGATGCTTAAAAGGTATCTCAAGACATCTATTTGCCATATGTAGCCGGTTAGACTTGTGAATGCATCAATCGGCGTCAACCCTAATGAAGATTGTCTCGTCAATTCCTGTAAACACTGGCGTAATCGCAAGGAAGCGGTCTTCTGGTCAAGGAACTTCATTTATCCCCCTCCAAGTTCCATTTGCATCCAGCAACCTTTTCTTATTGGAATTCGAGAACTTATTCAAATACGGCATTAATAAGGAGGTAGCACTGCTACCAATTTATTTTATGTTACGTTATATTGCAAATGCGAAGGTATGTTACTACTAACAAAATAAAAAAAGTTAACTTTCACTTTCTGACAATATGCCAAATCAAAAATCGATACTTATTCCAATATTTTTGCATTGCAATGAGTGAAAGTTTCATTTATATTCGTGTGTTTTACACCATGTCTAGATCATTGGTGGTGTTACTTTTTGGCTTGTTATATGGAAAAAATAATCAATTATTTTTAAATTTATTTTGATGTTTTTATTTTAATCTTTTTATTATTATTATTATTTGGCATATTTCCTGTTATGCCAAATTAGAGTGTGTATGCATATGAATAATGTGGTTGTATAGAAATCGTATGTATGTACGTACGTACGTGATTTAGCATAAATGATGAGTTTAATTTTTTTTCCATAAACGAGAAAAATCGATATTTTCCTAATGGGCAAAGAGAAAAATTTGATTTTTTTTCTGAGAAGAGAAACGCGCGTTTTTCAGCAGTGGACATTGTTTAGCGAAGCCGAACGCGTGGGCCGGTGGTGGGATTCGAACCCCGATGCCCACCGAGGGGTCCAAATCGGGAATAGGGGGTGGGATGTAGGCTAATACTTGAATTGACTTTCGATAATCATGACGACCGACGGGTTCAACAATTGGATTGGGTCTAAATTAACTGTCACACAACATTTTCCATTTTTGGCAAATTAACGAAACTTTTGTTCGTGTTATGTAGAGTCGATAGGTATTGATGTATTTGTTATTACTATATTGTGGGATGCTAATGATCCTGGGGATGCTAAGCAATGCTTACAAAGTCTCCATTTTCAGTGATGGTGACTGTTCGTCCTCCACGTGGAGCAGATAATAACCGATGGGGGGTGTTTATCCTCGATGATGATGTAGACTCGTGATGTAATTTCATTGCGCTTGTCAACGGTCAAAAGTGGGACTTACAAATCCTGTTATGAACTATCTATACTGTTTCGAACTAATATTTTTCGTTGATGTTTATTCATTCATTTTGGTTGGTGACGTGGTCACTTCTTCATTATTTCCCATATTTATACGACATGTAGAACGATCGATTTCGATGGCTTGACAAGTGTAGACAAAAGTGGAAGAATAACAAAGTTTCTTGGCTGGTAGACGGCATCCTTGTGACGTCGCCACTGTTAGCAAAGATTGACGAGGCCGCCTGATTTTTTGTAAGGGTTATCTCCCTTAGCCCAAGGGCTACATATAATATACGTATACCTTTAGATACCTTT
This sequence comes from Cardicola forsteri, assembly GCA_025895645.1. Taxonomy (NCBI): domain Eukaryota; kingdom Metazoa; phylum Platyhelminthes; class Trematoda; order Strigeidida; family Aporocotylidae; genus Cardicola; species Cardicola forsteri. The sequence goes on along the minus strand of JAKXYG010000042.1, from coordinate 154,214 downwards.
TAAGTATCCTGGGTGTATGTTCACACCCACCCGCCGTAGCGGTAGCCCAGTTATACCGCTGTGCACTCGGACCCTGCTGTTATTAGTCTAGATACCTATATGCACCTAGTCCAGGATGCACCACGTGGAGGACTAACAGTCAGGAATATCGCCATCATTGGAAATTGAGACTATAGGCATTACTCAAATCCTCAGGATCATTAGCATCCCTCGTTGATGTTGTGTATTGCGCAATTCAATTGAATGTTTCGTTTGGCCCTACACAGGTCCTCATCAATTTCCCCACTTGTATCATTTGCCCCCTGTGAATTTGGACAATCCAAGTGTGATTGGCAAAATAGAGCCCAACAGTGCCGCTTTTCATTGTCAGCTGATTAGCACGGGTCTGTTGGTTTTGCAAGTGAGTTTCAATATTATCCATTCCAACTTTGTTCTAACAAAAGTTCTTTTTTTTGAGATTGGAGTCATGTTCATTTGTTTGTGTATAACCTCTCTTTTTATCAGTTGTCATACTTTGCATTTTGTACATTTGAGATGTACACATATGCACTTTAACATATTTCTATCAGTTGAATAGAGTTAGCAATATGAGTGCTACATTTTCAATCTTAATCGCAACTGCATTCTATGATTATGGGACAATGGTGAACAGCAACAAATTTTGGTGGCAAAGCATTTCGAATAATTCCCCTGCCACGGTTTTCGGAGGTGCTCACAGATAATTAAGTCCAATGGTGTTTCCAGGATGAAGTCCCGACCAAAATAGCGTGAACATTGTCTCGAACAGTATTCATCCGAATAGGGCTTGTTGTGATTGCCCTTCCAATCAGCATTTGAACAAGCCAACGTTGTGGTTACGTGAAATTGTATCAGGATTTTTACAAAGAACGTGTCCAAATCAGCCCAATCTTCGTTGTCGCGATCCCGATGAAAAGAGATTGTGAAATTGGATGTAAGAGTCCTGATTTCAGATGCGTACCAAAGCACTGTGCGACTCAATGATAAGAAAATGTTCATCCTTCGTCTTTCGATTGATATTTTTTCGTCATTGTCAGAAGCAATCGAAGGCCCGTGATACGTAAATTGCTCGACATTGGGCAGTACAACACCATTTAATACAATCCCTGCATCAGGAGCTTGTGACGTCATGATGAAATTGACTTTTGGTTTTATTTACTCGGTAATGTTATGTTGCAATCATTAACTTTTGATTGTATGTGTGTCATCTTATATATATAATTTGAAGTAGATAGATATTGATTTTTTTATTTTTTTTTCAAAAAAAGATCGATGTTCTCGACGTGTCCAATATTGGACCAGATGCGATGAACCAGTTGTTGGACAAATATTCACGTGATTCGATTCATAAGCTGCGAATTATTGTGAGTCATTATGACGATTCGATTCACGAATCATCGCCCGTCCAGTTGACCGAAATCGATCGAATGGCAAACACGGTGCGTTTTGCTTCGATTTGAATGCATGCTACAGTCAATTGATACGTAGTTTATCAAGTAGAATGTTGTGTCTATATTCAAAATGAACTGGATAGATTTAGATTTATTTAAATTGTAGATTGCTTATAAAATTTCCATTTCCAATGATGGTGATATTCCTGACTGTTTCTAGGACCCACGTTACCCATTTTCGGACTCGGTGCCCACAGGTATTGACCGAATGCACAACGGTACAATAGAGCATACATTCAGGATACTTAAAAGGTTTTAAAGGTATACGTATACCATATGTAGCCCTTGGGCTAAGGGAGATAACCCTTGCAAAAAATCAGGCGGCCTCGTCAATCTTTGCGAACAGTGGCGACGTCACAAGGATGCCGTCTACCAGCCAAGAAACTTTGTTATTCTTCTACGTTGTGTTACGCTTATCAAGGCATCGAAATCGATCGTTTATATGTCGTATAAATATGGGAAATAATGAAGAGGTGACCACGTCACCAACCAGAATGAATGAATGTGTAGCCCTTGGACTATGAGAGATAACCTTGACAAATGTCAGGCGGTTGGGTCAATCTTTGCGACCAGTGGCGTCGTCACGAGGATGCCATCTGTCAGTCGAGAAACTTTGTTATTGTTCTACGTTGTTGTAACGCTTATCAAGCCATCGAATGGGCCTAGTAATGCAAAATGGTATTAGGGATAATGTTGTGTAGAAGATTTGGATTAGGTTTGAAGAGACTGCACAGTATAAATGTAAGTCGCTCTACAAAAGAAACAGGAAAGTTGGTTTACAAAAATGTACTTTTTAGTCCATTTTTTACATTATAGAATTGAAAGTACTCACACAGATTGATGCTAAATTATGAGCATGTCGTAAAGTATATGAAAACGACTAATATATTATATCGAGTGCTTTTTAACTTGCATTGTATCTACAAGGAACTGGTACTGTCTTATGCCGGGGTGGTCTAGCGGTACAGCGCTCGAATTCGGACCTCAGTGGACATCGGGATTCGAATCCCATTACCGGCACTAAAATGCGGACCCACGTTTGGCTTCGCTAATTGTCCACTGCTGAAAGATGTTTCTCGTGCAAACATTCAAAGTAGCAAACATAAAATATAAATAAATAAACGAATGCCAATTAGGTGACTTTGGATATGCATTTAATGATTCGTTGCACAATTTTTGAAAGATTTAATATATCACTTAACATAACACAGCCACCTCTTCATTAATTCCAAATGTGAATAGCTTCTCGAATTGCTATACGAAAAGATAGTCGGATATGAATTGAACTTGACTTGAAGACCGCTTCCATTCGATGACATATTTTTTAAGCATCTTGAGTGTATGTTAGCAATCATCCATTGAACAGGAATCCAGTGAAAACCCAGTTAGACCGCTGTAGATTCGGTTCCTGGCGTTATTAGCCTGGATATCTGTTGACACCTAGTCCAGGATGCACCATGTGGAAGACGAATAGTCAGGAATATCATCATTATTGAAAATTGGTGTAAGTATTACTTAACATCCTCATGATTATTGGGATTGCTTAAATGTTATTGTTTTGTTATTTTTTAGATTGAAGGAGACAAAAAGTGTCTAATCAATGGTCCAGTGTCTTTTGATTCAAGTGATATGGATAATCCGGATCCTTTGGTTAGTTGACATTTTGTGTGATGTATTATTTATGACTTCACTGAAGTTGGTGTCAAGTCCGCTTGTGGGATACTAATGATCCAGGGGGATGCTGAGTAATTCCCATAAAGTTTCAATTTCCAATAATTAAGATATTCATGATTGTTCGTCTTCCACGCTGTGCATCCTGGACTAGGTATCTACATGAATCTAGACCAGTAACAGTAAGATTTGAGTGCACAGCGGTATAACTGGACTTTCACTGGATTCCAGTTCAGTGCGTGGGTGCTAACATACACCCGAAATACTTGAAAGGTATCTCAAGGTAATCATTTACTATATGTAACCGGTTGGGCTTGGCGATCTGCCAACCCTAAAAAAAGATCGCCTTGTTAATTCCTGTAAACACTGGCGTTGTTGCAAGGAATCGGGTTTTTAGCCCAAATGGCATGGGGGTTCGAATCGCACTTCCCATCCACTCAATGCGGACCCACGTCAAACATTCAAAGTAGCAAACACAACTATTGATTTCTTTTTATCTAACTAAGACGATGATTAGCGTTCCAAATGCCCCATGTTCTTGATCCATTCAGACCGAATTGGAATCACGCGACGAAGTGTTCGTTCCGTCGCATGCGCTGTCGTCTGCCAACCAATCGGATTATCCCAACACCGATACAGACCCTATCGGTCCAAACAACTCGCAGAGTGGAGCAACGTCTTATTGCCGCAAATCGCAGTCTTCTTTGTCTCGACTACACTGTCCAATCGTCAACGATTTGAGCTGTACCAACGATGATGATGATGAAGATGGCGGTGACGATGACAAGGTACTCAAACGCAATTCATTGAATGCACCCATTGTGCCTCCCAAGCATGTTTCTCTTTTGATTAGAACAGATAACAGTAATAATAATAATAATAATGATGATGATGATAAAGAACTTGGATCAACGCTCTATAGCGATTTAATGAAAAATATTGGTACGTTTTGTCCATTGTACATTGTATTGTTTCTACGCATCTCCAACGCTCTGTTGCTCATATGTCAAAGTTCAATTTGTTTTTTATCTAGTTAGTCCCGACAAAAATGTGTTGGAATTGTATCAAAGAAATAAAGATGACCAGATTCTGACCACTTCCCTCGTGTTACCCGACGATTTCTCGTTGACTGACAATCATTTGACTCAGTCTGATCGCGAGTTGTATGTAACCAAGTTGGGAATTCGTTTGGTGGGGTGTCACGATTCGTCGAGAACGGCCACGTTTGTTGCTGGATTTACAAAGAACTCGGTGATTAGCGACCAATGTGGATTATCCGTTGCTGACGAAATTGTCCAAGTATGTGTGTGTGTATGTTGTCAGTTATCTGTCAATATGTGTTTAGCACAGCCAAATGCCGAATTTCAACCGCTGTTTAATGGGGGGGATAAGAGTTTAGCAAACTTACTATTGTGCCATTTGGACGGTACATTGTATTGAAATGGCTTGATCAAAAGTTCCAGTTATCTTCCAAACTCACGGACGATGCATAATACATGATCGTAATTTGTGCATGTTTGTCTTATCGATAAATACAAGTTTAATTGATTTCTTGTATACACTGGGCTCACATTGAAATTGATTGGCTTTTATCACACATATTAGGCATATTATCAACATTTTACTAAAATAATCATCAAACATCAATTTAGTATTACCAATTGAAAAAGAAAGCACAGATAAAACATTGTCAGTTTATTGATAATTTATGTTCAAAGATAAACGAAATAATAATAATTAAAACTAAAATAACATATAATTAATTTTTATATATAAATATTTCAACAATCTGTTGAAGGTTTTACAATTCCTACAAGTGTAAAATTAAAATTTTGATAATAACGTTTGGTATTCAATATTTATTAAAGAATCGTTTTTAAAATGTATTTGGACCTCGGTGGACATGGGTTCGAATCCCATCGCCGGCACTAAAATGCGGGCCCACGCGTTTGGCTTTGCTAATTATCCACTACTGAAAGATGTTTCTTGTAAAACATTCAAAGTAGCAAACATAAAACATTTAAAAAAATTATAGATAAATTTATTATTAAGTCTACTGTAGTTGGTTCCAAAAGGAGGAATTGAGCGCAAGAAGAATAACAAAATTTCTTGGTTGGTAGACGGCATCCTTGTGACGTCGCCACTGTTCGCAAAGATTGACGAGGCCGCCTGATTTTTTGTCAAGGTTATCTCCCTTAGCCCAAGGGCTATATATGGTATACGTATACCTTTAGATACCTTTTAAGTATCCTGGGTGTATGTTCACACCCACCCGCTGTAGCGGAAGCCCAGTTATACCGCTGTGCACTCGGACCCTGCTGTTATTAGTCTAGATTCCTAGGGGCACCTAGTCCAGGATACACCACGTGAAGGACTAACAGTCAGGAATATCACCATCGTTGGAAATTGAGACTTTATAAGCATTACTCAAATCCTCAGGATCATTAGCATCCCAAATAAATTAATGTAAAGAAGGGGGCACCCGTATACACTGGGTCATTATCTTGAACAACCACTAGATGCCCTGAAGCATTTTATCGTAGTTCAGTCTTAAAATTTGTTTGAAAATGGTTATAAATTCTGAGCTGTTTGAGTGGCTACTTGTTTGGCTCCATTTTGACAGTTGTCCGAACTTTATTCCATAATATCCATGAAGACATAATGGATGTGAAACCTTTTTAACCATGCAATTGTAGTGTTGAGGAAAATCGGGATCATAAATAGCAGTACTTTAAATCGATCTCGAGAAAAAGACTGAACAGCGTTCATGCATTTGTGCAGATTCCACACATATGTTTCTATGTTGTGCTGTTAATGGAACATTTTCTAACGTTTTATTTAACTGCAAATTGGCTTATTTCATTCGATTGCAGATAAGTCAATATGAACAATTAGCCAATTCTTCGTTTTGCATTTATTTAATGGGCTTTATTCTGTTCCTTTGGTAATTATGCACAAATCATTTTGTTTACTAGTTGATGGTGCAGATCCAGTTCCTGCTGTTCTTGGACGCGTACAATCCTTTAAAACGCTGTATACAATCCTTGTACTTACCTCAAATAAATCTGCAATTTGTTCAATAGTTAAACCAAAAGTATAACTCTTATTTGTTCATAATTTTTAGTAGTTAATAAAAAGTTTACACTATTTAAACTTATCATAATCAACTAATACAACATTTCTAAAAACAAATAATCTCTTAAAAACCCATTGTTTAATATAACCGAACCGTACTATATAGGCTATTATACCTGGCAGTATGCAAGGACCTACATGGTAAAGTCCTAGTGGAAAGGCTTCTCTCACTTACTAAACCGGTAGTAACGTGCAGCATTTGAGGACACTGGGCAATTAGAATTGATCAGATTCACTATAAATAATAATTTTACAGGTCGAAGGTCATCCACCCGTAGCTTAATGGTTTAAGGCACTGACCTGACACCAGATAGAGCGTGGGTTCAAGTTCATCTCATTCAACTACGGTAATAAAGTGAAAGTAGCATGATTCCAATATATATATATATAATTGTTTAGGTGGAAAATATCAATGTCTGCGGCCTAAATCATCTAAACGTTCAACAAATCATTTTACAAACCCTGCATAACAAAACCTTAGCCAAATCGACACAAACCGATGCACAAGACAGCTCATTTCCTCCAAACTACTCTGACCAACAGATGCGCATCAAATTTATCGTTCGCCGTAATGCATCCAATGCCGATTTGATGGCAACGATAGGCTGCTACACAAACACTTCGAATGCCAATCATAGAACCGACCAAGAAGTAGGCTATTGATTTGTTTATATCCAATTGGATTTTTGTGTCAATGATTGTGATTCATGGGATGCTAATGATCCTGAGGATGCTGAGTAATGCTTATAAAGTCTCAATTTCCAATGATGGTGATAATCCTGACTGTTAGACCTCCACGTGGTGCATCCTGGACTAGGTGCTCCTAGGCATCTAGACTAATAACAGCAGGGTCCGAGTGCACAGCGGTATAACTGGGCTTCCGCTACGGCGGGTGGGTGCGAACATACACCCAGGATACTTAGAAGGTATCTAAATGTATACGTATATCATATGTAGCCCGTGGGTTAAGGGGAATAACCCTGACAAAAAATCAGACGGTTTCGTCAATCTTTGTGAACAGTGACGACGTCACAAGGATGCCGTCTACCAGCCAAGAAACTTTGTTATTCTTCCACGTTTGTCTACGCTTGTCAAGCCAATTGGATTTTTGTGTCAATGATTGTGATTCATTTCTATCATCATTCATTTGGCAACTCGTGATACGTACATTTTAGTTTTTGGGGTTATTATTTACAACAAGTTTGGGATGAACTTCAACTTGACCCGTGTTTTGCACAACGTAACCTTGAGCTGGAGCGAAGTGGCATTTGGCCACCTAGGGAAAGAGTTCGGTACATTCTATTCTACTTTGTGCTTGCCAAACTTGGACTTTCTCATCCAAGTGGATATAGATTTTGAGCAAAGTTGCTGTTCAAGATCTGTACATTGTTTCGCTCGCTGTTCTCCATTGAATGCAACCATTCAATAACTAATAAAATATTTCGACCATTTCCAGTAATTTGTAAGACACTTGACATTCATTGGTCATGTATGTCGAACACATTTGGAGAAAGACGATGTCATTAACATTTAAAGTCAGCATACCTCCCCATTATCGTTCATTAAGTGCATATTGCAAAGGTTCGTGTTTTTTTTTTACAGATTTTTGGTTATTTGAACTGATTCATTCATTCATTTTGGTTGGTGACGTGGTCACCTCTTCATTATTTCCCATATTTATATGACATAGCAAACGATCGATTTCGATGGCTTGATAAGCGTAACACAAATGTAGAAGAATAACAAAGTTTCTTGGCTGGTAGACGGTATCCTTGTGACGTCGCCACTGTTCGCAAAGATTGACGAGGCCGCCTGATTTTTTTGTAAGGGTTATCTCCCTTAGCCCAAGGGCTACATATGATATACGTATACCTTTAGATACCTTTTAAGTATCCTGGGTGTATGTTCGCACCCACCCGCCGTAGCGGAAGCCCAGTTATACCGCTGTGCACTCGGACCCTGCTGTTATTAGTCTAGATGCCTAGGAGCACCTAGTCCAGGATGCACCACGTGGAGGACTAACAGTCAGGAATATCACCATCATTGGAAATTGAGACTTTATAAGCATTACTCAAATCCTCAGGGTCATTAGCATCCCTATTTGAACTGACCTGGGCAATAATAACTAGTGGGCGATTTTTTTCCGATAATGATGATGATGATTACGTAATTTCTTGTAGAATTACAATAGTGGTAGATGGTTCGATGTTGCAGGCTGTTGATCTAGAAACACGTTTTGGGTCTAAAAACAGTCTTCAGTCGCATTCATCAATGCAATAGTTTGTTAGTTTTTTACACATGCGGTTTATATTATCCTGGTTATTATTATATTTGTGTAAATGGTTATGATTTTTTTTGTGGGATACTAATGATCTACGAGGATGCTTATGCAAAGTCTCAATTTCCAATGATGGTGATATTCCCAACTGTTCCTCATCCACGCGGTGCATCCTGGACTAGGTATCTATAGTTGGGCTTTCACTGGATTCTCGTTCAATGAATGGGTGCTGGCATACACCCAAGATCCTTAAAAGGTATCTCAAGGTAGCTATCTACCATATGTACCAAGTTAGGCGTCAACCCTAAAGAAGATTGTCTCGTCAGTTCCTGTTGACACTGGCGCCGTCACAAGGATGCGGTCTTTCAGCCAAGGAACTTCATTTATCACTTCCCCCCCCCAAAGTTCAATTCACATCCTACAGCCTTTTTCGTTTAGGAATTCGAAAATCTATTCGAATTAATGAAGAGGTGTGGGGCTGTGCCGTCAGCTTGTGTTAGGCGTGTTGTTGACAAATTTCACATTTTTTCAAAAATGTCAGGATGTTACAATGTGCACATTTATTACAGTCAACTGATTGCCCAAGTGACGATTACTCTCAAATAAGAAATTTTTTCCTTGGGCTTGTTAATTGATCTAGACAATTGTTAAACTTCAATATCCGATCCGAAACAACCGAACTGTTGTTGTTGTTATTTATTTTTATTTTATGTTTGCTACTTTGAATGTTTGCACGAGAAATGCGCATCTTTCAGCAGTGGACATTTTAGCGAAGCCAAACGCGTGGGCCCGCATTTTAGTGCCGGCGATGGGATTCAAACACCCATGTCCACTGAGGTCCGAATTCGAGCGCTGTACCGCTATACCACCCCGGTATCACCATTTTGACGGTCGTTTACAACAAGTACACGTTAGCGAAGCTAGTTAGGTATTACAAAATGGGACAACATTTCTAGCTCAAACGATAAACTGAGTATTTTGATTTATATTAGAAGTTGAATTTGGTATTTCGTAATCGTCTCTATCGCTTGCAATACCAAACTGTCGTGTCATACATGCTACTTTTTAAATTTTTATAGTTTGTAAATCTATATATTCGTATTTAATCCATCATCTGACTGCAATAACGTATTCAAAATGCAGCTGTAAGTTTGCACATCCAACTTGTATTTGATTGTGTTTCACGCACTTTGTTCATGTAGTTTCCCTGTTTATTGACAATTGTTCTCTATTGTTACGTTTGAATAATGTTCAACATTTGGCCGTATATCGTGTCAACTCCAATTACTTTTCTTTTTTTGGGGGGGGATTATTTGTAGACGTCTCCACCTAGCAATGCCGTGTCAACCGATACATGTGCACTATCCACGAAAAGCAAACTGGTATCGACATCATTCCTCAAACAAATATTGGTCGAATTGAATGAGTCCACTGATCGATATCAATTTTTTGATATTGAACTGGAACGGGTACGTTGGTCGAAATATAAAAATTAGTGTCCATGTTATTGAGATGCTAATAATTGTGAGGATTGGACTAATAATATTCCTGACTGCTCGTCCTCCACGTGATGCATCCTGGACTAGGTGCCAACAGGCATCTAGACTAATAACAGCATGGATCGTGTGCATAGTGATATAACTTGGCTTCCACTTTGGTGAATGGGTTCAAGTGTACACCCAAGGTACTAACGTCGCCATTGTTCGCAAAGAGTTATCTCCCTTAGCCCGAGGGCTACATATGGTATACATATGCCTTAGGGTACCTTTCAAGTATTTTAGATGTATGGTTACACCCACTCACCGTAGCGGAAGCCCAGTTATATCGCTTTGCACTCGGTCCGTGCTGTTATTAGTCTAGATACCTGTCAGCACCTACTCCAGGACGAACAGTTAGGGATATGTCCATTATTAGAAATTGAGACTTTGTTAAGCATTAGTCAGCATCCCAACATTTGAAAAATTATATAACTCGTTTTTCACTTGATAAATTTGTAAATTGTTTATTTTTTATTTCAATAAAATTATTAGTTTTGTTTTATACTACCAGTGCAAAATTAATATGTATTATTTTTTTGTCAATATTTGGATACGGTTTGTATTCAGGGTCCCGATGGCTTCGGTTTATACATTTTAAATATGGGTCCAAACAACGAACCTGGAGTGTTTGTTTCAATGTGCGTACAAACAGTCCAGCTGCAATGGTAAGTGTGGAATGGATGTATCACAGTGTATGCTATAGCAACTGCCAGTTGCCATTTGGATGATACATAAGTTGATAGCAGAGTCACCGTTTTGCTAATTCCAGGTTTGAATAACTTTTCGAATTACCAATACGAAAAGGTTGTTGGATGCGAATTGAAGTTGGGGAGGAGATAAATGGAGTTTCTTGGCTAGAATATCGCTTCATTGCGACGATGTCAGTGTTGACAGGAATTGATGAGGCGATCTTCTTTGGGGTTGACGCCGGTTGACGAATCCACAAGCCTAGCAGGCTACATATAGTAAATGGATACCTTGAGATACCTTTCAAGCATCTTGGGTGTATGCTAGCACTCATTCAGTGAAAACCCAAATATAACGCTGTGCTCTCGGTCCCTGCTGCTATTAGTCTAGATGTCTGTTGATACCTAGTCCAGGATGCACCACGTGGAGGACGAACAGTCAGGAATATCACTTCCATTGGAAATTGGGAGGTTGTTAAGCATTACTCAGCTTCCTCACGATTACTGTGTGCTACATAGGCCTAATGAAATGTATGTTGGATGATGGTAACCTTTTAAAGTATGGATTCTCAGTACAGACGTTTATTGGAATGCAAATGTTGATACGACGTTTGGCAATGCACTCGTTGCAATTCCCGTCTTTTGCCTTCGGGATACCGTGAATACATTGAGAAAAGCCTTTCTTGTGAATTAAGTTGTGTGATCGTTCGATTATTTTATTTTTACTACTCTATTGGACGGTAGGCGCTTGCCTTTCACTAGTCAGTGATCCTACTCCGGGGTTGGAGTCGCGCTCGCTGTAGCGTTAGACTATTCCGGCCAATTGTTCCATTTGATGGCCATTCCTAGTCGTCGAATAATTGTCACTTGCCCAACATTGTCAACATTCAAACATCTTTGTGCTAGCACTCATTCACTGGATGGGAATCCCAAATATAACGCTGTTAGTCTAAATGCCTGTTGACACCTAGTCCAGGATGTACCACATGGAAGAGGAACAATCAGGTTTCTGACCATCATTGGAAATTGGGACTTTGTTAAGCATTGAAACATCTTTGTGCTACGTTGTGTTTTTTTTACCGCCTTGCAGCAACAAATCTTTCAGCCACACGATCGCATTCTGGCTGTCAACGGTCAATTGGGTTTGACTTATGAATCGACGTTGGACGAATTGCAAAATTCGCCCAGTCTCGTTTGTCTGACCATTGGACGTCTAGTAGTACAGACGGAAGACCATCCATCTAACTCCGACACGAAGAATCGTCGGAAGAAGTCGAAAACTAGTCGTCGATCGCGATCGGCGAAGGACGACGCCGATGATGACGATGTGGCCGCGGTCTCGTCGACTGTCAAATATGACATTATACCGGGTATCAATGCGACCATTACATTGTATCGCGACTCGACGATTGGGCTGGGTTTTTCCATTGTGGGCGGATCGGATACGGTACTAGTGAGTTGTTGTTGTTGTTAATGTGTTGTATGATTGGTTCATTTGGATTGGGACATGTCCACGAGGTACAGTTTGCGTTGATTCTTTTTACAGCAGCTCTATCTCTTTTTCCTGATCCGCTGTCTTTTTTGCTTATTACTTTGAATGTTTTAGGAGAAACGCATCTTTAGCAAAGCCAAACCGTGGGTCCACATTTTAGTGGGCCGGTGGTGAAATTCGAACCCCGATGTTCATCCAAATCGAGCACTGTAGCACTAGACCACTACGGCATTTGGTTCTGTATCGTAGGATTATTAAATTGTTTGGGCACGGGTTTTTGTTTACTGCCAGATACTTTTCTCCGAGCCGCAAACTGTCCTCCTTTATCACAAGCTTTGGACTGGCTAGATCGGTATTTAGTTTATTATGTATGCAAAAACTAATAACCAACAAACCAATGTAAAGATTATGATCCAATCGAGAATTAGTTAATCAAATATTTGAATTACGCAAACGGTGTACGTGTGATGATGATGACACTAGTTTAATAATAGCGATACATTGCAGGTCACAGTAGTTTAATGTACGCATGTACGTATTTGCAAGTTATTCAACATAGTTCGATTATGTTTACAATGACTCTTTTCACTTTATTGGGGGACAATCTTTACGCTGTTTTGGCCGTGAACGGTGGAAAGGGATGGTACGAGACGTGGAGTGGTTAAAGTATTAGATTGAATTGTCCAAACAGCATTATAGCTCATTTTGATGGACGTGACATTGTCTCTCTCCCTTCCAATAGGGCAATATTCTCATTCACGAAGTACACAAAAACGGTGCCGCTGATCGAGATGGCCGCTTGAAGTCGGGCGATCGTATTTTGTCTGTCAATGGGATTGATTTGAAGGAAGCTACGCAAAAACAGGCAACCAAAGTGAGTTGATTGGTTTATAGATTGCTATTAATATGATAGACACACTTTTAGCGTAAGTATGTTAGGATAGGGATCGTCCATTGGTTGTAATATCAACAACATAAGTTGGTACGTAGGTCACCTCTTCACTAATTTCAAGTTTGCATAGAACTCCGAAATCCTATGTGAATAGGGTGTCGGTTCCGAATTGAACTTGGGTAGATAAATGGAGGTTTTTGGTTAGAAGACCGTCTGATCAGACCAGAAATGATTCAATCTAGCCAGTCCCAAGTCTGGATAAAGGAGGAGGGTCTGAACGCACAAGGTTAGCAACCTGGCCTCTGTAAAAAATTTATACTGCTACGGAAACATTACAAGAGGACGTCATTCCGGCAAACAATGGCAAAGAAGTGATCGCATGTATCTGGATGACAGAGTTAACAGATGACAGGGTTGAGTGAAAGCCGAAAGGAAGTTCAATCTTCGATTTGTAAAATATTGAATGTCAACGAGACTTTATTGTTGTTGTTTTGCTGTAATTGTTGTCTTATTGCTCCATGCTTATTTTTAAAGCAAAAGGGTTTTGTATAATATATATAATAATTTCTTTTTCAGGAGGTTTAGGGGCTGACAGATCCACAAGCTTAACCGGCTACTTATGGCAAATGCCTTTTACACATTCTCTGAGCGGTATTCCAGTCAAATCTGTTATAACACTGTGCTTATAGGCACGTCGTCCATGATGCACCATGTAAAGGGAGGAACATTCGTTGAAATTTGAAACTTTTTAAGCACTACTACTTAAATCTTCAGGATCATTAGCATTCTGTCAGCTGTGACCGGTGTATTACCGCCAGCTATATTTTGTCTTATGTTCTGGGGTGGCTAGAGTATTTGACTTGACACTGGATGATCATAAGTTCCAATTTCAACACCCCCGGCCTCTTTGACTGTAGTGAATGTTTATTCACTGAAAGAAGTTGCTTGTAACACATTCAAACATGAAAAATTAGTAGATGATAAAACCAACCAAGGGAAAAAGGGAGCCAATAATAGTCAGATAACCCTTTATGTGAGTGTGTGATTACTTGGCAGTTGGGGTGATGGAAAAGTTTTAAAAATGGTGACCAAATTTGCACGATAAAGCAATACAAATTGTATAGTGCTATGTAAATATTGAATTTTCAAGGTCAAACAGTCCTCACTCACTGAGGTTGACCAATAGGATTTGTTAAAATTCTTTTTCCCTTGGTTGGTTTTATCATTGATATATTTATTAAATGGACGCGGTTTTTTAATATTTTTGAAGATTATTCGATCGGCCAAGAATTGTGTCCAAATGGTTGTTTATCGCGATCCCGAACCGCAATATTTGGCTCAGGGCATTTTCGAATGTCATCACGTTTTGATCAAACGAGATCCAGATCAAAGTTTGGGTCTGTCGCTCATTCCACGACCGAATTATTCGACGGGAACGGCGATAGGCGAAGTGGTACGTTATTGATTTATGGCACGCCAACATTTAACCAAGCACACATTGGGAACAATACGATTCACGAAAGTATTCATTCGCTTTTATTTCTCTATACCTGGCGCCGGGTTTAGTGTGATCACGAATGCTCTGACACCGGGTGGAGGTTCGCCATTGCACTTCGGTGGGCTGAAGCTTGCGACGATTCCTAATCGGGTTCGCTCGGGCGCGCAGTTTGTTGTCAATAGGGAGACTTCACGGTACTCCCTTGTGTTGTGATTTAGCGGTACAGTGCTCGAATTTGGACCTCGGTGGGCATCGGGGTTCGAATCCCACCACTGGCCCACTAAAATGCAGGCTTACGCTCGGCTTCGCTAAAATGTCCACTGCTGAAAGGTATGTTTCTTGTAGACATTTAAAGTTATAAACCTAAACAAAACAACAACAACAAAAGTTGGTGGCAAAGCCACCTCTTTATTAGTTCCAGTTCTCAAAGCATCACAAATAATTCCCCTCCATTGTTTACGGTTTTCGGAGGCGAGCACAGATATGTCAGTCCAGCGACTTTGCCATTGTTTCCAAGATAAAGTCCCGGCCAAAATAGGGTGAAGATCGTTCCGAACAGGATCCATCCAAGTACGTTTAGTGACCACCTTTCCTTTTCTTCCAATCGGCATTTGGACAAGCCACAAGTTACGGAATGTGAGATTGCATCAGGATTTTTACGAATAAACCTAAAATAAATAAATAAAAATGTGTATATGGCATATTAAACAATAGAATCCGATAAGCGTGACAAACGTAGGACAATAACAAAGTTTCGTGGCTGGTAGACGGCGCCACTGTTCGCAAAGAAGGGCCAAACCGTGTAATTTTTGTCAGGATCATCTCCCAAAGGCTACATATGGAATATGTATGCCTTAAGATGCCTTTTAAGCATCCTGGGTATATGATTTTACCCATCCGCCGTAGCGGAAGCCCAGTTATAACGCTGTGCTGTCGGTCCCTGTTGTTATTAGTCTAGATGCCTAGGGGCACCTAGTCCAGGATGCACCACGTGGAGGACGAACAGTCAGGAATATTACCATAATTGGAAATTAAGACTTTATAAGCATTACTCAGCATCCTCGTTGGTCATTAGGAATGGTCGATACATTACGTAAAAACACCAAACTGGGATTATTTTTATTATTATCCAAGTTTTGTAGATTATTAGTATCTACGTTTTCTTTTTCAATGCATTAATATACTTGGTTTAAATATAGAGTTGCATGAAGAATAGTAGAGTTTTTGTGATGAAATATTACAAAAAATTACTTCAATGTGAATTATGCATAGAATAAAATGTTTGTCTAATCGGTTTTATATTTATTAAATATCGCTTTGTTAAGGAACAAAGAGAGTTTTTTCGACTTAAATTATAAGGATTAACTAAAATGTCTTTGTTTTTATACTGGACAAATATATAATTTAATTATTCTTTGTCAATTTGTGGGCTATTGAATCAGTTGTTCCATCGATTTGCAATGTTCTAATTATTGATTTTTTCCCTATTACAAATCTAATATAACTTGTTTGTTTATTATACATAGGATGATTATAATATTTGTAATCCTATGCGTCCACGTGTTAGCGATCGGTATAACTGGACTTCCAGAAGTTGTTTTTGTGGGATGCTAATGATCCTGAGGATTTGAGTAATGCTTATAAAGTCTCAAATGCGGGCCCACGTTCGGCTTCGATAAAATGCCCACTGCTGAAAAGTGTTTCTAGTAAAACATTCAAAGTAGCAAACATAATAATAATTTCCAATGATGGTGATATTCCTGACTGTTCGTCCTCCACGTGGTGCATCCTGGACTAGATGCCCCTAGGCATCTAGACTAATAACAGCAGGGTCCGAGTGCACAGCGGTATAACTGGGCTTCCGCTACGGCGGGTGGGTGCGAACATACACCCAGGAGACTTAAAAGGTATCTAAATGTATACGTATATCATATGTAGCCCTTGGGCTAAGGGAGAATAACCCTGACAAAAAATCAGGCGGTCTCGTCAATCTTTGCGAACAGTGGCGACGTCACAAGGATGCCGTCTACCAGCCAAGAAACTTTGTTATTTTTCCACGTTTGTCTACGCTTGTTAAGCCATCGAAATCGATCGTTCTACGTGTCGTATAAATATGGGAAATAATGAAGAGGTGACCACGTCATGTACCTCGACTAGGTACCCGTAGTCATGCGTCCGAGTGCACAGCGGTGTAACTGGGCTTCCGCTTTGACAGATGGTTGCAACCATACAGCCATGATACTTACAAAGTATCTTGGAAGACAGTCGTTACAAGAAATTAGTCAGATTTATGAAACTTAGTGAAGTGACGTCGGCACAATGATCGCGTTCGTTGTGCACATGGAGGATCCTAGACAAAGTTGTTGGCAGAATCCGTTGACGTCGGTTGACGTATCCACAAGCCTAACCGCCTACATATGGTCAATGGATGTAGCTTGAAGATGCCTTTTAAGTCCAATTATATCGTTGTGCATTCAGTCCCTGCTGTTATTAGTCTAGATGCCTGTGAGTATCTACTCTAGGATGAACGACATGGAGGGAGAACAGTCAGGAATATCACCATTATTGGAAATTGTTGACTTTATAAACATTACTCGAATGCTCATAATGATGAGCATCCCACCACTGTTTGCAAGGGGCTATTGCTTACAGTTACTTCACAAAGTTAATCATACTTAACTCTTTACATGATCATACATGTAACAATACTCTGTTATAATGGGAGGGGGAAGTATCACCTGTCATCAACCAATAAAATATTTCCCCACTAATCTATTTTCTTTATATTAATTTGTAGACACCTAATTCACCCGCATCTCGATGCAATTTACTTCGACTTGGCGATGTAGTACTCGAAGTTAATGGCCGCGACGTAAGACTTGCCAAGATTGACGAAGTAACTTCAATTTTAAAAGTAAGGCCAACACTATTGTTCGTTTGCATCCATGTCAATTTACTCGCAGATTACTGTTGTGCCGGCGTGGTCCAGCGGTACAGCGCTCGACTTGGATCTAGGTTCCAATGTCACCACCGGCCCACTAAATGCGGGTTTCGCTAAAAGGTTCACTGCAGAAAGATGCGCATTTTCCGTGAAACATTTAAAGTAGCACAAATAAAAAATAACTATTAAACTATATTGATCATAATTTTTATTGTATAGTTATAATGTTCCGATTGTAATTGTACCATTCATTTTGATTAGTGATGTGGAAAATAATTTCTATATTTATACGGCATAACAAACGATCGACTTTGATGCCTTGATAAGCGTAACAAACGTGTAGGAGAATAACGAAGTTTCTTGGCTGGTAGACGGCATCCTTGTGACTTCGCCACTGTTGACAAAGGTTGTCAGGGCTATCTCCCTTCGCCCAACGGCTGCATATGGTTTACGTATACCATAAGATACCCTTTTTTAGTATCCTGGATGTATGCTTGCACGCACCCGCTAAGACAGGAACCTAGTTATGACGATGTATATTCGTCTAAATGCTTATGAGCACCTAGTCCGTGATACACCACATGGAGGAGGAACAGTCAGGAATATCACTGTCATTAGAAATTGAAACTCTATATGCATTACTCAAATTCTCAGGATCATTAGCATCCCATAATTGTAGCAATTATGTTTTAAATAAATAATAATATTGATGTGTTCTTGTTTTATATTTTAGCGTTTGAAAAATGATGTCAAATTAATGGTTGGTCGGTATAGAAATTCCAATTACACACATGGTACGTTTATAGTTACTTAGGGTGCGTTTTTCCTTCCCAATTAATGCCCGTACCAAGCTACAATGAACCATCCAATGCTAATTATGTCACTTAGGTTCTTGTCTCGAACATGTATTGACCTAATCTTGAGTTGCAAGTAAGTGCTGTCCACTATAGCCAATTTTGAGCACTTATTCTAGTGATATTAAACCATTCATCTCTATGGCTTTTCGGATTGGATAGAGAATTCTTTTGTACGTCCTTTTGAATTGTTGACATTACAGATTACACGTGTTTATTTTTAAGTTTTTATAAACGGAGGTATTATGATTTACTGCTAGAACAAGTATTGATATATATATATATATATATTGATAAACTTTTATCTAAAGTATTTATTAGTACGTAGTACATATGCGAGAGATAAGTAAAAAGTGTTAAATATTCTTAAATATGAAAGTAGGTCAATATAGGATTCAATTTCATTACCGACTGTAAAATGTATCTTAAGGTATGCGTATACCATACGTAGCCCTTGGGCTAAGGGAGATAGGCGGCCTCGTCAATCTTTGCGAACAGTGGCGACGTCACAAGGATGCCGTCTACCAGCCGAGATACTTTGTTATTCTTCTACGTTGTTGTTACGCTTGCCAAGCCATCGAAGTCGATCGTTTACTATGGGAACTAATGAAGAAGTGACCCCGCGTCACCAACCAATATGAGTGGATGAAAATGAATATCAGTTGATTGATTAGGCCGGAAACAAGCTTGTTTATTATTTTTGTTTATTACTTTGAACGTGGTGGTGGGATTCGAACCCCGATGGCCACCGAGGTCCAAATTTGAACACTGTACCACTAGACTACTCCGGCACGTGATAGGGGGATTTGAAATCTTGCCAACTGGGGTACAGGTCTAAAGACATTGGTTTTTGCACGTGGATCGTGAAAGTGTGATTTAAATCTATTTTATTAATAAATTGGTTTATTTGTATACTACGTAATTTGTATACATTAATTGATTTGACTAATTTTTACATCTATATTTCTCTCTTTTTCTGTTGTCTGTGCATGCTCCGTTTTTAACATCATTTTGCACACCATTCGATATAAACAAACTTTTGTATGCACGTACGAATGTATTAGAATCCTAATTTGTACATTTTTATTTGTCTCAGTGATGTGTGTAGTATATATTGGTTGTATCATTAATTGCATTATTTTGTCCCGTTTCCCCAAATCGACTTTTTTCCTTCCAATTCGATGTCTTTCAACTAGTTATATTATGTACGTTTTCAAAATGAATTCATTGTCGGCTGATGATGTGATTGGCTTGTTATTATTTTTCATATTTATACGGCATAACAAACGGTAGAATCCCGATGATGTTTGCATAGATTGACGAGACTGCCTGATGCTTTGTCAGGGTTATCTTTCTTAGCCGAACGGTATACGTGTCAAGTACTCTGAGTGTATACATAGACCAGTCGCCGAAACGGAAGCCAAGTTGTACTGTTGTGTTAGTCCCGAATGCACCACGTGGAGGTAGCAGTTAGGAATATTACCATCATTTAAAATTAAGACTTTATAAACATTACTCACCATCCTCAGGTTTATTATTCATTCATTCATTTTAGTTGGTGACGTGATCACCTCTTCATTATTTCTCATATTTATACGACATATAAACGATCGACTTCGATGGCTTGATAAGCGTAGACAAACGTGGAAGAATAACAAAGTTTCTTGGCTGGTAGACGGTATCCTTGTGACGTCGCCACTGTTCGCAAAGATTGACGAGATCACCTGATTTTTGTAAAGGTTATCTCCCTTAGCCCAAGGGCTACACGTGGTATATGTATACCTTAAGATACGTTTTAAGTATCCTGAGTGTATGTTCGCACCCACCCGCCGTAGCGGAAGCCCAGTTATACCGCTGTGCACTCGGACCCTGCTGTTATTAGTCTAGATGCCTAGGGGCATCTAGTCCAGGATGCACCACGTGGAGGACGAACAGTCAGGAATATCACCATCATTGGAAATTGAGACTTTATAAGCATTACTCAAATCCTCAGGATCATTAGCATCCATGGTTTGTTAGAATATCATTTAAAAAACAAGGAAGTGAACTTTTACATTACGTGCACGGGTCTATCAAAATTAACGTAATTAGTTTTTATAATTATACTTTTTTTAGCACAGCTAAAATATTATGTAGTAACTAAATTTTATTTTTGAAACATGTTCATAGTATAGATAAGATTAAAACTATATTATGCTTTAAAACTGCACATTAAGTTTAAAATTTTTACTTATTTTCTTCGTTTTAATAAATAAAAAACTGTTTTGTAACATATTTGAAAATATACTCACAATCAATGCTTGAGAGCACCTAATCCAGGATGCACCTTGTGGAGGATGAACAGTCAGAACTATTACGATTATTCAGTAGTGAGACTTTATAAGCATTTCTCAAATCCTCATTAGAATCTCATTTAAAAAACAAGGAAATGAATTTTTACATTTAAACATCTGTTATATGTTAGTTTCGGAACCGAAAACTTAATATTTGAAAATACACTCATAGTCACTAAGTGCGATCGATGATTAATTTTTCAAATATGAAGCCTTTATGTTTATTTTTTTTGGCAATGCAATGTTGGAAATTGTATATTAGAATGTGGGGTTTTTTTTACAATTTAATGTTACCTGACATACGTGTTTGTTTAAATTTTGACAGTAATTTTTGTTGTAACCGTGTTGTCAGTCAAACATTATACAAAAATTAACTAATCCATGAATTGTGGTTACTATTTTCTTTTAGAAATGCTATATTAGTATTGTCAGATTCACTTGAATAATAAATTTACTAGGTTTTCCAGTCAACCAGGAGCACTGTACGGCTGTTTCATCCTTATTTGGAATCATCAGCAGCGCATACCTTTCAAGTTTTACACACACATGAACTTGAACCCACGCCCTATCTGGTGTCAAGCCAGCGCCTTAAACCACTGAGCTACGGGTGGATGACCTTCAACCTGTAAATTTATTATTTATAGTGAATCTGAACAATTCTAATTGCCCAGTGTCCTCAAATACTGCTACGTTACTACCGGTTTAGCAAGTATAGAACCCTTTCACTAGGACTTTACCATAAATTTATTATTCAAGTGAATCTGACAATACTAATATAGCATTTCTAAAAAAACATAATCCCTTAAAAACCCCATTGTTAAATATTTTCTTTGTTCAAAAGCCAACCAACTGGCTTGTATTAATACACACACACACATGGGAAGATGTAGTCTATGGTGAGAGCGGCCCGTGCACGTACTGGTTTAATTTGTAGGCGTATTTGATCTTTTGGCAGTTTGCATATGTTTGATTCGTACAATATATTTGTTATCATCTCTGTGTGTATGTGTGTATGTTGTATCGTGGATAGGTGCACTGTAATGGAATAACTCAACATACTTGCATGCATCCATGCCCTTCTTTTTAGTATACCCGCGTTTCCGTCTGTCCGTGAGTATTGTTTTGTTGGGACGACAGTTGTCGGATTTGAATGACGCGTCGGGGCCAAACGAAACGCCACTGCGAGGCGACTTCTCCCAAGCATTCGGTTTGTCGATTAGGCAAGCAACCGAAGACGATTTGTTCGACTGTTTTGGATTTTTAATCGTCGACTACATTCAACGTGGCAGTCCAGCCGATCGGTCGGGCATGATTATGGTTGGTGTTTGCAATGTGATTGTGTTAATTGTCTACTCTGTTTTGTGTGTGTGTGTGTGTGTGCTTCTACATACATCCCCATATCCATTTGTAAAAATGACAGTATAGGAATAGCAAACGTTCATATCCAATCGCAAGTTGCTCAAACAGGTTTTTTCAATTGAGTTGGAGTTGTGAACAGTACAGTGCGTTACTAGTTAATCCTTCCATAACAACTGTCAATGGTCTGATTTGAACTGAAACCTGTGGCAATTGTTAACCGCATTGTGAACCATTTAAAATGGATTGGCCATGCTTTACCGTAAATGGTCCACTCATCCAGCCGGAATAGCTATGGAAGTCCATCCATTACCCCCCGATGGAAAAGAAGACCAGTCCTTTTTATTTACATTAAGCCTTCTCTCGTTCGAATGAATTGCTTAATTGGGCTTCCGTTTGCAGCGAATAGAGATTACTGGAAGTTTGACGTCAAATGTTAATTGCATTCTGAATTAAACAACCTCAAGTATTAGTTGTTAAGTGTACATTGTAAAAGTTGATGTTTTTTTGCAGACTTTTGGTAATTTGGACTACCCTGGGCGATAATAACCGGTGGGGGTGTTTTTATTTTCGATGATGATGATGATCGCAAACCAGTGATCTGGCTCCCAGATCAGTCAGTCAGTCAGAGTGGTATTAAAAACAAGATAGTTGTAAACCAACAATGCTTGTTGGATAATCCAATCCAGGGACAACATAAGATCACAAGTCACTACTTGTAAACCGTGGTCTAGTGGTACAGAGCTCGAATTCTGACCTCGGTGGACATGGGGGTTCGAATCCCATCGCCGGCACTAAAATGTGAGCCCACGCGTTTGGCTTCGCTAATTATCCACTGCTGAAAGTTGCGCATTTCTCGTAAAACATTCAAAGTAGCAAACATAAAATAAAAATAAATAACAACAACAACAATAAATATGATAAATAGTTCACACACACACACACACACACAATACGCATATTACTTTTTCTCGCCAATTGTTTGAGTATGGAACAAACGAAGAGATGACCATCATAATGAAATAATATTTCATTGCCACTATTTGTCTACATAATTGGACATCATCGTATGTTTTGTGTCGGTTTTTTTTGCTTCTAGTCAACAGTAGAAAACTGGAAGCCAATTTCTCAAGCACATTGCTAAATTTCAATTATGTACTCAAGTGTCTATTATTTTACTATTATGCATTCCAGCCAGGTGATCGTCTGCTCACCATTGATCACGAACCAGTAGATTGGCTAAGACCAATCGAAGTAGTCAATTTGCTTAACACGCTTCCCTATTGCATCATTGAATTGGGTCGTGCCACATTAATGCATCAAGCGTTGGGCTTCGACGCAACAGCACATCACCAGTTGGTTTCGAATGACGAAGTCGTTTCGAATCCATCGTTTTCCATCGGATTCGGTCGTGATTTGTTTATGGACGATCTACACGAATTTTATCCACCCTATCCGCCCCCTTCCGAAGAATTGCCTGCGTTGTTTGGCGGTATCATGCCCCTCATTGAACCGCCCAAAAGTGCGCGCGAAATGGATACATTGACCGAACAACAAGAGGATGACGAGGATGCCGACGGCCCAATACGAAGTGGTGCTCCCCCAACTCCTACCAAATTCCAACATCCTTGCAATGTCGCTCCACCGACGCCATTGGAGATCCAGTCAGCTTTGAAATTAGCCGAAAGTGCTATGGCCGGATTTTTTGTCCGACAAATCCACTTGCCTCCAATGGCCACATCATCCAACCGTCGATTACGCCGTCTGGGTCTCGACTTGACTGATGGCCCTGGGGTTAGCGGACCGATTGTTGTTCGGATTTGGCCCAATTCGCCTGCATCGCAAATTCCGCTACATGTGGGCGATCGACTGCTGGGACTTAATGATCATTTGCTTCTTACCCTATCTCCCTCGCCAACCTTCGTCGATCAGGAGCAGCAGCAGCAGGATACAGACAACGACGGAATTACGTCCAATGCAACACGTGTTTTGGCACAAATCGAGCGTATTTGGATGGAAATGGGTTCCCAAGCTTGTCTGAGCGTCGTGAGTCATGCTAAATTGGACCAAAAGCCGAACAACAGCGATGACGATAAAGTGATCGAGGTGGATGATGACGGAAATGGGGATCATATGGTTGAATCGACGAGTGTATCGAATGTTTTGTCACCAATAATGACATTGGATACCAATGACGAAATAAATAGTTTTGAGTTTGACAATTCGCTGGTTGGGATTCATGAACAAGACTTGAATTCTGGTATGTTGAATGTGTTTGTGTTTTTTTTCCCTATTTTCATGTAAATTACTTATGAGTAGTTTAAATTTGAAACATTAATTTACGATTGTGCAATGATTTCAATATACAGAAGTTATTTTTACTGTATACACCCAGATACTTAAAAGGCGTCTTAAAGTATACCGTGGGTAGCCTTGGGGCTAAAAGTGATCATCTTGCAGATATTAGGCGGTTTTGTCAATCTCTGCAAACAGTCACACGAATGTCGTCCACTAACCAAGGAACTGTGTTATTCTTTTACGCTTATTGCGCTTATCAAGCTATCGAAGTCGATCGTTTATATGCCGTACTAATGGATAGTCGATCAAGTCATTAACCAAATGAATGAATTCAAGCAATAAGTAATAATTCATTCATTTTATTTGGTTTGGTTTGGTGACGTGGCGTCATCTCTTCATATGTATACGGCATAGCAAACAATCTACTTCGATGGCCAAATCATTTTTGATTCGATAACTTTATGGTTCATCCTGTATCCTCAAAATAACTGTCTACAGCGACATAACCAGAAATTCTGTCCTAGTTTCTGAAAACGTATATAGGTAAACAGTTGGCTAAGGATAACAAGTGCCGGAGTGGTCTAGTCGTACAGCACTCGACTTGAATCTGGGTGGGCATCGGAGGATTCGAATTCCACCACCGAATTGACTAAAATGCGGGCCCACGTGTGGCTTTGCTGAATGACGATTTTTACCAATTCTGTTGTGTTGACGATAACATTCGTTAGAGAAGGGTGCTATTTTGTGACTACAAAAACACTATTATACAAAACCCTTTCGGCTTTCACTCCACCCTGTCATTTGTGTAACTTTGTCATCCTGATACGCGCGATCACTTCTTTGCCAGAATGGCGTCCTTTCGATTGTTTCCGTAGCAGTATCAATTTTTTTACAGAGGCCAGGTTGCTAACCTTGCGGCCTCAAACCCTCCTCCTTTATCCAGACTTGAGACTGGCTAGATTGAATCATTTCTAATTCAAACTAGTACGTTTTTAGCTTCGTTATTGATAATGGTTTGTATCCTTTAATAGAAATAGATTAAAAAAGCATAGTTATTTAAGAACCGGTCATATTAATTTATCCAAGAATAGTGATGATGATTGTAGAAGCCACAATCCTATGACTACAAAAATACATAAAAAGCCTATGTACGAATCGAACCAAAAAATTGCAATTACCGTCCAATTTTATTTGTTGGGCAGAATGTTTGCCCAACGGTCATTCACCCAGTCCTTCGTCCAAACTCGACGACGACGAGTCGAATAGGACGGCTGACGATAGCAGTTCTCCCATGTTGGCAAGGGAACCGAGCGAAGAGGAAGTTGCCAAAATCCTACCCACTAGCAATGTCATGGACGCTTTCAAATCGAACGACTGCGCCAATATATTGAACAAATCGAAACAACGAACCACTGAATTATTGAAACGCGACAATTTGATTTTCTCGACTGGCGATGGTGAGTGTTTGTTGTGATGCATCTGTCGACCGACATACTAATGGGGGACTTGTTGTAGAACTTACAGCGAAATATAATTACTATAGGCCATTTCGGGGACTATCAAATTAAATTGTGTGGCGTCTATTACTGGCGAAAGCAAATAAGAAAGTGGATGGGAAGAATGTAGTTCGAAAGTGACAAGATACCTATTATACATTATCGGGATGTTGAATAATGCTCAACAAAGTCTCAATTTCCAATGATAGTGATATTTATGACTATTCGTCCTCCACGTGATGCAGGGACCAGCGGTATAACTGGGATTCCACTACGGTGAGTGGGTGCGAACATAAACTCAGGGTTTGTGAAAGACATATTAAGGTATACGGTACACGATATGTAGCCGTTCGGCTAAAGAAGACAACCCTGACAAAAAATCAGGCGGCTTCGTCAATCTTTGTGAACAGTGACGCCACTGTTTACAAGGATGTCGTCTACCAAACAATAAACTTTGTTATCCTTGTCAACTCATTGAAATCGATAATTTTATATACTATATAAATATGGAAAATAATGAAGAGGTGATCACCAACCAAATGGATGAATGAATATTATATATTATCGATTTGTTCGTTTTGACTAATGTGTGTGAACGGAATTTTGATTTGTGCGCCAGTGACACAAAAACAAAAGCAAGCAAATAATTTGTTTAATGCTATTATTATTACTATTACTATTAGCATTATCATTATTATTATTATTATCCATATTAATATTGTTATTGTTATTATTATTGTTCCAAACAAAAACAATAGAAGACGTAAACTGTGAGATGAATTCATTTCGTATATTCTCTTCAGTCACAAACATATAAAGAATCAGTATATATATATATATATATATATATAATTATATGATGTAATTAACTTAACATTTATAACTATACATACTGAAGAGAATATACGAAATGAATTCATCTCACAGTTTACATCTTCTATTATTTTTGTTTGGAATTATAAAGCAAACCCAATGCTTTAAATATTATTATCATCATTAATATTGTTATTATTACTTTCATTATTTTCTTTATTTTCATTATTATTATTACTATTACTAATATCCGCCTAGTTTGGATTAGAAATGATTCAATCTAGCCAGTCCCAAGCCTGGATAAAGGAGGAGGGTTTGAGCGTAAGGTTGGCAACCTGGCCTCTGTAAAAATTTATACTGCTGCGGAAACAATGAAAGATGACGTCATTCCGGCAAACAACAACGTTTCTGGATGGCAAAGTTACCAGATGATAAGGTTGAGTGAAAGCCGAAAGAAAGCGCAATCTTCGATTTGCAGAATATTTAACGCCAACGAGACATTGTTGTTGTTGTTTTTGCTGTAATTGTTGTCTTATTGCCCCATGCTTATTCTTAAAGCAAAAGGGTTTTGTAATAATAAAATGTAAAATATCATTACTGGTCAATGTAGTTGGAATATCGTTATGACGATGCTGCCAGCACCACTGTAAATCAAATGTTACCAAAAGTAACATTCGTGTTCTATAACGCTTTATATATCACTGATAATAAGAGAGAGAGAGAGAGTCTTTTCATTGTAAGATGTATGAAAATAATGTAAGTTGGATAGAAATTTCATACACTATTTTTACAACAATATCGAAGTTATATTATGCCACTTTTGCACACAATCGTAATACATATAATTACTGTAACAATAATCACGATTGCACATAATCGATTTGAATAGTTTGAAATATGGCGTGTTTAAATAGACAACTAGTGATTATTAGTTTTCCACATGTACTTGTCAAATGCTCCTTTATTACACTTTTGTGATTTTTATTTGCAAGAGTATTAGTTGAGTAAATTTGAAAATTGCGTTTTTGTACGTTGATAATTTTCTTTTTTTAATATGTATGTGGATATTTTTTATGTGTTGACTACGATATCTGGAAAATTCATTCATTTTGGTTGGTGATCACGTGATCATCTCTTCATCATTTTCCATATTTATACAGTATATAAAATTATCGATTTCAATGGCTTGATAAACGTAACAAACTTAGAAGAATAACAAAGTTTCTTGGCTGGTAGACGGCATCCTTGTGACGGCGCTACTGTTCACAAGTATTGATAAGGTAGTCTAATTTTTTGACAGGGTTATCTCCCTTAGCCAAACGGTTACATAAGTATATACATGCTTTAAGGCACCTTTTATGCTCACACCCGCTCGCCGTAGAGGAAGCCCAGTTATACCGCTGGGCACTTTGTCCCTGATGCTATTAATGTAGATGCCTGTGGGCACCTAGTCCAGGATGCACCACGTGGAGGACGAACAGTCAGGAATATTATCATCATTGGAAATTGGAACTTTGTTAAGCATTACTCAGCATCCTCGTGAATCATTAGCACTCAAAATGCAGAGACAAATTCGTTGTGATCGATTTTTGTGCTTTTGTTATACGAATTCTGTATTTCTATAACGTAGCCGATATTGTTAAAATTGTTCGTATTTCACAAACTTTAATTTAAAAAAAAAAACGTTTATCACATGGTTTATTTGCTTGTCATTTTAGGCACGGACACGAATGCCCCTCTACCCAATGGCCACAATTAATGTGTTTGTACGCGAATGTGGATCATTCCTGAAATTTTTATCTTGAATTATTATAATTAGCTGTTTTCAACACTTTCCCGTTACTTTCTAAACCACCGAAACAATACTCACGTTGATTGCAAAACGCATAGACGCAATTTTGGACATTTTTGTTTCTTAATGCATTCCTTTTCCACGGTCGTACACGTAAATGAGAACATTTATTATCATTATTATACACACATTTGACTATTACAGTATGCTTTGTTTATTTAATTTTGAATCAACTTTAGTCACAGATGTGATTATTCGTCTATTAGTAATACAAAACTACAGATAAATATTCTTGATTTTGATGCAAAATGTACTTTTTTGTAACATTTTTTTAGATTTTTTGTATTGCATATATATATATATGTGTGTGTGGAGAACAATCTGTCAGCTAATTTACTTGATTTTAACAAAATTTTTCTTCTTTTTTTATTTTATTTGCAATATGTGAATTTTAATAATTTTAAATCCTTTAATAATTCATCGTGGTGATGTTTCATTGTATGCGATTATGATTGATCGAGTTGGCAGTATTCATAATTGTAATTTTTAATTGACCAATGCATATGCAAATCAATTTCTTCCTTATAAACATTGATGAATTGTATTCAAAGTATTATGGTTGTTTTTGTTTTATCTTTTTTTTTGACACAAAAAGTAAACAACTGATGGGATATTTGCATTTTTTCGGTTCAATTATTTTTCTCATAGGCTAAGCAATCATGTTTGCGTTTGTTAGTTGAATTGTGATGGAATTGGTTGAACTAAGAACTTGTTTTTATTATTCTAAATAAAAATATGAGAAGACGTAAACTGTGAGATGAATTCATTTCGTATATTCTCGTCAGTCACAAACATAACATTTTAGTATATATATATATACAAAAAAGGGGGTACAGATAACATTTACATTAGTACAACTCAAATATTTACACACAAACATTACGCCCAAGCTAAGTTTAATGTAGTGACGAATTGTTTTTGTGCACAGGTTTCAAAGCAGATTCGAGAATTTTCAACATACTCGAAGCTGGAGAAGTAGTTAGCACTTTAAAACAATTTTTAAAGTTGATTTGATGTTTGGTTTGTAGTAAGTGACGTAATATAGAGGATTTAGATAAGTGTTCATTTCCGTTTGACCTCTTTAATTGATCAAGTTAGGAATGTGTTCTTTAGCCCGATTAGATAAGCGACGCATTGTTCCCCCCCTTTTCTTTGTATATATATACTAAAATGTTATATGTTTGTGATTGAAGATAATATACGAAATGAATTCATCTCACAGTTTACGTCTTCTTATATTTTTATTTGGAATTATAGAGGGAACCCCCAATGCTTTAAATTTATTATCATTATTACCCCATTGTGGTCCAATGACAAGGAGTTTTGCGGTACAACGCTCGAATTTGGACTTCTGTAGGTTCGAATCCCACCACCGGCCCACTAAAATGCGGGCCTATGCGTTCGACTCAGAGTTTTGTCAAACAAAGCGATAGCATTTCATTTTAAACAATACCCACATTGCATAATGGTCGTATTGAAAGAACAATTATTTTATTTTTAGGGGTGCCAAGGATCGTAATAATTTGAGTAATGCTTGTGCAAAATCTTAATTTCCGATTATGGTAATGTTCCTCCTCAACATGGTGCATCCTTGACTAGGTGCACACAGGCATCTAGAGGAAAAACAGCAGGGACTGGGTGCACAGTGGTATAACGTAACTTTCGCTTTGGTGGGTGGGTGCAAGTATACACCTAGGGTACTTAAAAGTATACCATATGTAGGCCTCGGAAAATAATTCTGACAAAAAATCAGCCGGTCCTTTCAATATTTGCGAACACTGGCGGCGTCTACCAGCCGATAAACATCGTTATTCCTCGATACTTATGGAGCCACCGAAGTCGATCGTTTGCTATGGGAAATAACGAAGAGGTGATTCCACGTCATTAACCAAAATGAATTTTTAAAGTACACACTAACCCATTTTTTATTATAAGTAATTATGTTATTTTGCAGTATAATTTGCTATCAGTTATGCTAGAACGTTCACATACTTACTGTCATTTAACAATTTCACTCTAACCTCTCAAATGTTATTTGTTTTCTAGCTATTCAACACGAAAATGTTCGTATGTCTAACATTAGAAAATAGTTGTTGCTAGTCTTTTATGATCGATAATAGTACAAAAAATAAGTGAATTCTTGTAACATACTAATTCTGTTCAAGTGCGCACCTACAGGCGAGTGGCGCTCTATGTGTACATGGATGTCTCCAATCATGCATTTTTAAGGATGTTTTTTATAATAATTCTGATATAATAGCTTTAAATTAGATGTTTTTAGATTAAAATAATTGAGCATGCATATAATGTGATCAGTTCTATAAATATGCATGGTTTGTTTTAAACTGAATAGGAATATAATGTTTACATCTATTGATGGTTTTAGTTCATCAACATTTGAGTAATAGCCCACGAAATATTTACTTTATTGAATTGTCAACTCGGTGATATAATCAACCATGGGAAAATGTTGTGAAAAAAGGAACCAATGGGAGTTGGATAACCTTTTGAGAGTGTGATCACTCGTCAGTTGGGATATAGACAAGTTTCTAAATGTGTGACCAAATTTTCACAATGACGCAATACAAATTGTAGAGTACCAGCTGAATGTTGACCAATAGGATTTTTTTTTAATTTCCGTTTTATCATCTACGAACCAAGGAAAAAAGGCGATTGTTTGACCTTGAAAAAATATAAGGTGGAAAAATCAATATTTAGCTAGTACTACATACAATTTGGTCACACATTTAAAATTTTTCCACGTAAAAACAAATTTTAAACAGTGCTATTGATCAACCTTCGTGGGTGAGTGTGAGTCACGTTGGTGCATTCTTCTGTCAAAAAAGGATTATTTGACGTTGAAAATGTATTTAAGGTGGAAAAATCAATATTTAGCTAGTACTATACGATTTGTACTGCGCCATTGTGAAAAGTTGGTAGATGGAAAAAATGTTTTTTTATGTCCATTAGTCAGCTTTCGTGAGATGTGTGAGTAAAGTTGGTGCATTCTTCTATCACCAAGGGATTTCTTGACCTTGAAACTGTATTTAAGGTGGAAATCAATATTTAGCTAGTACTATACGATTTGTATTGCGTCATCGTGCAAATTTGGTGACACGTTTAGAAACTTTCTTGATCTGCGCTAGAGGCCGTTTTTCATTATCTAAAAACATCCACTGTCGCACATATCAACAACTAACACATGCAACAATTACAGCAAAAAATAACAACAACAAAGTCTCTTTCTCTTTGAACCAACACTACTCAAACTAATTCAAAATTTATTCAATCAAACAAAAAAAAAGAATAATAGTCAAAAACACGAATTTCCAAAAATCAAGCTACACTGCAACAAGACAATTACAAAAATATGACTTGGACAGTGAAGTATGCCTCAAAAACAAAAAACATGCACACCATTCAGCCAAAAGTGACGCGGAATTAGTCGGGAAAAAATCGCGGACGATCGACAAATTCTTCGCCGTACATAAAAATAGTAAATACGGACAATACGGATGCGGCACCCCAAAATAGAAAATACATTATTCGTTCAGTCCAATGTGCTGCGAAAATACAAAAATAATTAAAGTGATGCATTATTTTGTACTAAACTGTGTCAAGATACTTTCATCGTGGTTGGCGACATAGTCACCTGTTCATTATTTTCCACATCTGTACAGTTGTACGTTAGTTGCTCGGCTCCGACAACTTGATAAACATGACAGCTATAAATGACATCTTTGGGACAGTGTCGCTATTCGTAAACAGTGACAAGGTGGCTTGAATTTTTGTCAGGGTTGTCTCCCCTAGCCGAACAACTATTTTATTTTTTTATGTTTGCACGAGAAACGTATCTTTCAGTAGTGGACATTTTAGCGAAGCCAAACACGTGGGCCGGTGGTGGGATTCGAACCCCGATGCCCACCGAGGTCCAAATTCGAGCGCTGTACCGCTAGACCACCTCGGCACAACTACATATGGTATATATAAATACCTTAAGATACCTTTTAAGTAAACTGGGCGTATGCTTGTACTCATCCGCCATAGTGTAAGCCCAGTTATGCCGCTGTGCACTTAGTCCCCACTGTTATTAATCTAGATACCTGTGGATACCTAGTCCAAGATGCCCCACATGGAGGACGAACAGTTGGGAATATCACCATCATTGGAAATTGAAACTTTGTTAAGCATTACTCAGCATCCTCATAGATCATTAGCATCCCTTAAAATACTCTAACAGACCAAATTCCACTGACCTATAATAAATATAGTAAAAAATCCATCCGACAAAGCAATTTGTTACATAATTTTTACAATTTCGTTAACCGGGATCACTAACATACGCTTGAATTCCACAACTGGTAACAAATACAAATCCTTGACTGGCTTCACCAAAAGTTCATTGACTAAAAACGCTTTCGGTGAAACATGCAAGTTGTAAAAACCAAAAACAATGACAATCATTGTTAATCTATACTTATCATCACGCATGATTTGCTAATATTACCGTACATTAATATAAACTAGACTAAAATATAACAATATTCTGGTGAAAGATGTGACTTTGCACATCTCACCACAAGTTGAACGACGCTTTCGGGTGAAAGAAGGAGCCGATAAGAGTCAGATAACCTTTTGTGTGAGTGTGTGATTACTCGTCAGTTGGGGGGGAGAAGGTTGATAGAAAAGTTTCAAAAAGTGTGACCAAATTTGCACGATGACGCAATATAAATCGCATAGTGCTATGTAAATATTGATTTTTCTACCTTATATACATTTTCAAGGTCAAACAAACCCCTTTTGATAGAAGGATGCACCAACGTGACTCACACTCACTCACGGAGGTTGACCAATAGACATAAATAAACCACAGGTTGAACGACGCTTTCGGATAAAAAGTTAATACCATTTCATAGTCGTGCTAAAAACGCAAATTACACATTTTACTAGCATAACATTATAATGCAAGCATTCCAGTGAATTACTATTAAAAATAGCGCACCTGTGGGAAATATAAAACACAAAACGGACATTGCCAAAGTGAAAGAAAAGGTAAGGGGCAAAATTTGGAAAAATCGCAACCGATTGGATCCATCTGCTCGTGGACCACCTGGGCTGGTCAGCGGCTTGGGTTGGCCATCGGCATCGTGAGTTTCGTATTGACCCAAAAGCAAGTGCATGGCGTCTTGCCGAAATCCGTCAGAAAAGTTGTTCAAATAGTAACGAACTGCCGAATGATAACCATCCATAAGCATGCCCCAAATGGTGCGTTTGCCTGCAATTTATAGTCACATAAATTTTATTTGTATTACTTTCAATGGTGTGACCTTAATACATGCCATATGTTTTCAATCGAAAACACATGACTTTTATTCAAATAAATTGAATTTGAATATTGGTGAATTTGGTGTTGATTATAAAATAGTTCAACTTTTTATCACTACGATTACCCTATTTTTGAGTGCCGAAAGCTACTTCGAGTATAGATTGAATTTTTAAATACAAAATTGCGGTATATTTTATTTATTTATTTACTTTTTTACAGGAAATATCTTCCAACAGTGATATTTTAACGAAGTCGAACGTTATATATATATATATATATATATATATATATATATATATATATATGGGATGCTAATGATCCTGAGGATTTGAGTAATGCTTATAAAGTCTCAATTTCCAATGATGGTGATATTCCTGACTGTTAGTCCTCCACGTGGTGCATCCTGGACTAGGTGCCCCTAGGCATCTAGATTAATAACAGCAGGGTCCGAGTGCACAGCGGTATAACTGGGCTTCCGCTACGGCGGGTGGGTGCGAACATACACCCAGGATACTTAAAAGGTATCTAAAGGTATACGTATACCATATGTAGCCCTTGGGCTAAGGGAGATAACCCTGACAAAAAATCAGGCGGCTTCGTCAATCTTTGCGAACAGTGGCGACGTCACAAGGAAGCCGTCTATCAGTCAAGAAACTTCGTTATTCTTTTACGTTGTTGTTACGCTTGCCAAGTCATCGAAGTCGATCGTATGCTATGCCGTATAAATATGGAAAATAATGAAGAGGTGACCCCACATCACCAACCAAAATGAATGAGAATAAAATCAATTATAAACAGAAATAGATAAAAAGTACGACACAACATGTATTCAGTTACTTGATTGATGATACGGTCATCTGCTTATAAATTCCACATTTGCAAAACACTCAAAAAAGGCCTTTCATTGATTTACATATGCAACGGAATTTATTGTGTAGACAGCACACGTTTATAAACATTCACTTGAATTCAATTCAGGTTAAACCTCTGACCAAATGAATGCTGTAATGGTATACCATAGTTCCACCCAAGCGGAAGCCCAAACATACGCTCAGTCTCCACTCGACTTTAATCTCAGTCCATCAGAAACCGTATGAAAATACCAAACCAAGAGTATTGCCTACTACATACTACAAGATCGCGAACATAATCAATCGCAATCGGCAAGTTACACACACACCCACGCACGCACATACACACCCACGCACGCACACATCCACGCACATATACACCCACGCACACACAAAATTCATCACATCAACCATCCTCACCGGTCCGTGTGAAATCGGTCTTCAAAGCCCTCGTTCCTGTATACTGAATCGAACACTGATCAGCATTGTCTGCCCAAATGGCCTTGAACTGCGGTCCAAAGCTGGGCCAAAGTTCGTTGGCCAGTGGCGAATTTGTACTCGCGTCGGCATTGGTCGATACGGCCTTGGCATTGAGCACGTGCGCATCGATCAAGGCCTGTTCAAGGGCACACCAGCCCAGCATGGACTGCAACACATTGGTCCGATCCAAGCAATCAATGCAGTTCGTGCGGAAAGTGCCCAATTGCGAAATCGGTGTTTCGTTGGGACTGTCCACAAACAAGTGGAATTGTCTGTATTGGAAAATAATGGGAAAAATAGTTTACTCGTTAAGCCATGGGGACAAGGATGCTAATGATCCTGAGGATTCATAACTGTTCGTCCTCCACGTGGAGCATCCTGGACTAGGTGCTCCTAGGCATCTAAACTAATAACGGCAGGGTCAGAGTGCACAATGATATAACTGTGCTTCCTTTACGGCGGGTGGGTGCAAGCATACACCCGGGATACTTAAAAGGTATCTTAACGGATAACCATGGTTTACTATAATATCCTTCAAACTCTTCGAATAGGAATCGACCGAATTATTCATATAATCTGGTGAAGTTTGATATTGCAAAACATAATCGATTTTTTCTCTAAAGGCCCGATTTACCTCTCGTTTAAGATAACTTACAAAATTTTCAATTACATTGAGGTTGGAATGCTAATGATCCTGAGGATTGGAGTAATGCTTATACAAAGTTTCAATATCCAATGATGGTGATATTCCTGACAGTTCGTCCTCCACGTGGAGCATCCTGGACTAGGTGCTCCTAGGCATCTAGACTAATAACGACAGGGTCAGAGTGCACAGTGACATAACTGTGCTTCCTTTACGGCAGGTGGGTGCAAGCATACACCCGGGATACTTAATAGGTATCTTAAGGCACTGGGCTGAGAAATAACCTTGACAAAAAATCGGGCAGCCTCGCCAATCTTTGCGAACAGTGGCGCCGATTGTCCCACGATTGTTTACCATGCTGGACAAATATGGAAAATAATGAAAAGGTGATCACCAACCAAAATGAATGCCTACTTGAAGCGCACCAATTCAGGAATTAGGCGTTGCAACAAAATACCCAAACGATCCCATCGAGTCGAGCCACATTCGCGATGAAAATCGAAACTTTCATATCTGAAAACAAAAAGGATTGGTCATTTTACACAACATTCTTATTAAATTGAACAAACAGATGATATAACTAATCAATGTCCTGCAACACCCAACTGTGTTTTTAACCTTTGGGATGCTAATGATCCTGAGGATTTGAGTAATGCTTATAAAGTCTCAATTTCCAATGATGGTGATATTCCTGACTGTTAGTCCTCCACGTGGTGCATCCTGGACTAGGTGCTCCTAGGCATCTAGACTAATAACAGTAGGGTCCGAGTGCACAGCGGTATAACTGGGCTTCTGCTACGGCGGGTGGGTGC